>SJYQ01001064.1:318244-345091 GCA_006410935.1 Redunca redunca | reverse complement strand
GGATGAGATGGGAGAATGGCATTGAAACATGTATACTATCATGTAAGAAACGAATCGCCAGTCAATGTCTGATGCAGGATGCAGGATGCTTTGGACTGGTGCAAGGAGAGGACCCAGAGGGATGGTATGGGGTGGGAGATGGGAGGGGATTCGTGTTTGGGAACGCATGTACACTCGTGGTGAATTAATGTCAATGTTTGGCAAAACCAATACAGTAACGTAAAGTAAACCAAAGTAAAAATAAAAATTAAAAAAAAAAAAAAAAAAGAAACTGATTTGGCATTATCCATGGGGTCACAAAAGAGTTAGTCACAACTTAGCAACTAAACAACAACAGCAACTATTTTGTGCAGGCTTGTCATTTCACTTTTATGTTTGTTTTTGTGAGTTTTTTTTCCTTCTTTTGAAATATAGTTGACTTACAATATTATATTAGTTTCAGGTGTACAGCAAAGGATTCAGTTATATATGCATATCTCTCTATATTTTTCCTATTCTCTTCCATTATAGCTTGTTATAAGATACTGAATGTAGTTCCCTGTGATATATAGTGGGTTCTTATGTTTATGTATTTTATTATTTATAGTAGTGTTAATCCCATACTCCCAATTTATCCATCCCCCCTTCCCCTTTGGTAACCATAAGTTTGTTTTCTATGACTGTGAGTCTGATTCTGTTTTAAAAATATGTTTTCTGGATTCCACATATAGGTGGTATCATATAACATTCGTCTTTCTTTGTCTGGCTTACTTCACTTACTATGATAATCTCTAGGTTCATCCATGTTGCTGTGGATGGCATTGTTTCATTCTTTTTATGGCTAAGTGATATGTCACTGTGTGTATGTATGTATGTATGTATGTATGTGTATATATGTGTGTGTTCACATATATATTTATACCACATCTTCTTTATTCACCTGTTGGTGGACATTTAGGCTGCTCTCGTGTCTTAGCTATTGTAATAGTGCTTCTGTGAACATTGGGGGCTTCCCTTGTAGCTCAGCTGGTAAAGAATCCACCTGCAATGCAGGAGACCCCAGCTTGATTCCTGGTTCAGGAAGATCCCCTGGAGAAGGGACAGGATACCCACTCCAGTATTCTTGGGCTTCCCTGGTGGCTCAGATAGTAAAGAAACTGCCTGAGGTGCCAGATACCTGGGTTCAATCCCTGGGTTGTGAAGATCCTCTGGAAGAGGGCATGGCAACCCACTCTAGTATTCTTGCCTGGAGAACCCCCATGGTTAGAGGAGCCTGATGGGCTGTAGCCCTCGGGGTCACAAAAAGTCAGACATGACTGAGAGACAAGCACAGCCCAGCATGAACATTGGAGTGTATCTCTTCACTTTTTTTTAATAGTAGTACTACTCAATTTTTTTCCATAGACAAAACAATAATTTACTTTTATCTCTATAATTGAACTAGCTTGAATGTTCCTGCCTGCCTTAAAAAAAAAAAATCCTTTTTGCCTAATTCGATATAGCTTAAGGACGGGGAAAGGGGATAATAGAGTGCTATAAAATCAAACCATATGATATATTTCAAAGATTCTACAACTCCAGCCAACTTACTACAACTACTAAATTTTAAGATTTACACAGTAAGAGTTGATTAGTGGTCTACCGTTTAGTGGGCAGTGGCTGGTCCAGAGACTCTAGGTTGGTTGGAGTATGACTTATATGGCTAGAATGGATGTGGTTGGAGCATCTGTCCTGAGGTTGGGGCATCTATCCTGAGGCTGAAGGGAAAACTGAAGACTGACAAAATATCTTGACAACTCCAGTGCTGCCCCTCAAGCTTTGCATTTTCTCCCAAAGATTATAACATATGCATAGTCCATCAAAGTTACTTTTACAAATTCCTGCTTTACGAAAAGCTGACATAATGTTTTATACTAAGAATGAACAAACAAGCATTTGTACCGTAGGAGACTCCCAAAGAAAAATCTTTGTGCGAGAGGATAAAATTGATTGAAAGGTTGTGTCCCATGCATGTACAATTTTGGCTTTTTGCAATTTCTTTTAGAAAATGTTGAACAGAAGTGGAAATTTGCTGGGACATGGATTCAATAATAACATTGTCCCTCATGTGGACACTGCACTTGAAATTAAGCTGTAGAATCTTAACCATGTGGTGCAATCTGACACTATCCCTCAAGGCTGGTCTGAGCCTTAAGTCATTACATCAGCCCAAGTAAAACTTCTCCTTTCTTCTCCATGCTCTTCACCTCTGTGAAACTTCTTTGTAACTGTGCTCTGTAAAGTTAAGAGCAGGAGAATGCCAGTTGTGCTGCAAAGAATGAAGGGTTCGCAAGCTTAGAGCAGAAAGCAAAATTACTAAACTATTAAGCTTAATTAACAAGTGAAAAATAAACTAAGTTGTACCAGAGTGATTTTTAATTCTGTCAAATAAAGAGGAACCAGACTGCAGGGTAAACTCTTATTTATTAGTTTTGGTTAATGAGTTTTTCCATAAGCAGAATTTCTTAAATTTTATTGAATCAATAAAATCACCATTTGGAAATCTGGTTTTTCCCACCAGAGTATGACTTTAATTGAACATACAGCAAACACCCCAGTGCTGTAGAGAGACTGGATGCAGGTGATACTGGTCTGGCAGACAGGGTTACAGAAGTCCTTGATTTGAATGTAGTCTCTACCGTGTACTTCTTGTGCATTAATTTTTATCTTTAGGATGATGGTATTTTCCTTGAATTTATTACCAAAGAATCATTGTAAGAATAGTAATGACAGGGCCTCCCTTTGATGGAGGAACACTATAGCCTCCCTTCTAGCCTCTGAGTGGACAGAGCATCCTTGGTCACTGTGTAGAGCATCTCGAATCTCTCCTAAGAAGAACCAAGTCTGGGGTGTGGCTGTCTCTATATAGTACAGATGGCTTTGCTGAACACATCCTGTCCTGATCAGCTGCTTTGTGAACACCTGTGTTTTTTTTTTGTTTTTTTTTTTAATAACAGAGGCAAGGAAGAAAAGTGTGAATCTGTCCCCATACTTTGAAAGCAGTATGAAACCTGTGCTTTGCCGATAACTGGTCAATACAGCAGTACCCCCTCATCCAAGGGGGATACATTCCAAAACCTCCAGCAGATTCCTGAAACTACAGATGCTACGAAACCCTATATATACTATGTTTTTCCTATACATATATACCTACGGTAAAATTTAATTTGTAAATTAAGCACAGTAAGAGATTAACAATAACTAATAATAGCACAGAATATGGAGAAGGCAATGACAACCCACTCCAGTACTCTTGCCTGGGAAATCCCATGGACGGAGGAGCCTGGTGGGCTGCAGTCCATGGGGTCGCTTAGAGTTGGACACAACTGAGCAACTTCACTTTCACTTTTCACTTTCATGCACTGGAGAAGGAACTGGAAACCAACTCCAGTGTTCTTGCCTGGAGAATCCCAGGGATGAGGGAGCCTGGTGGGCTGCCGTCTATAGGGTTACACAGAATCGGACATGACTGAAGCAACTTAGCAGCAGCAGCACAGAATAATTATAGCTAAATACTGTAATGAGAGTTATGAGGATGTGGTGTCTCTAACAAAATATCTTATTGCACAAATGTAATGCCTTTTCCACCTTAATTAAGCACTTATCAGGCACCATGACTGTAACTTCTGCATTTTGAAGAGAGACAGCAAAACTAGCACCAATTTCTTTTTCCTTCTTTACAATTTCATGGATAGAAGATCCATTCTTACCATGTTGTTGCTGTTGTTCAGTTGCCCAGTTGTATCTGATTCTTTGCCAGCCCACAGACTGCAGCATGTCAGACCTCCCTGTCCCTCACTGTCTCCTGGAATTTGCCCAAGTTCATATTCATTGCATTAGTGATGCCATCCAACCATCTCATCCTCTGATGCCATTCTTACCATAGAACTTAGCAACCTCAGCATATGATTTTTTTCTCTTAAGTCAAGAACTTTCACCTTTCCATTAAAGAAAAGATGTTATGGCATTTCTTTGGCATAACTGAGTTGCCAGCATCGCTACTGTTGTGGTTTAGGGCCATTATCAAGTAAAATAAGGGTGACTGGAACACAAGCATTGCAATACCATGACAGTTAAGCGGATAACACAGCGGTCACAGAGTGACTAACCAGCTGAATAGTCTGGAAAAG
The DNA here is from genome assembly GCA_006410935.1 of Redunca redunca. Classification (NCBI taxonomy): domain Eukaryota; kingdom Metazoa; phylum Chordata; class Mammalia; order Artiodactyla; family Bovidae; genus Redunca; species Redunca redunca. Next base: position 340,943 of record SJYQ01001064.1, on the reverse strand, counting down.
GAGATGGTTCACGTCCCTGGCTGAATGAGGCAGGATGAAGCAAGACAACATGAGATTTTGTCATGCTACTTAGAACAGCATGCAACTTTCAATTTATGAATTGGTTATTTCTGGAATTTTCTAGATAATACTTTCAGACCATGATTGACCACAGGAAACTGAAACCATGGAAAGTGAAGCTGTGGATAAGAGAGGATATTGTATTTTCTTCCTTGTTTCAGAAGTTTGTTGGTGGAAAATAAAATTCCTACAGTGTGGCCCCAAGTCCTCATATTTGTTTGTATTCTGTTTTTAAAGACCAAAAAAAAAAAAAAAAATGAGAAAGAAATGATAAGACTTGGGGATTATTAGGTGACTCCTAGGAGAATGCCTAGACTAGGCGAAAGGCTTCTCCATGGGTCCTTTGTTAAATGAAAGTTTTCTGATGTCTCATGATAGTCATATACCAAGGATCAGAAGAATTGGATTTTAGTGCTATTCTCCAGATCATGTGTTTACCAACCAATTGGCTTTGTGTGAATTCTACAGGGCCTCAAGCCAGACATATCAAGAAAGCAAATGTACTTCCCTTCCTCTCCAAAATCTCTCTCTGTAGTTCCACCTCACAAATGGTAATCCCAGAGATGGGTTCAGGTTTCATGGAATCTGGAGCTTATAAAATTTGGGGATGCTCTTCAAGAGGTTCACTTGAAATTGCTGTCTACTGTACCATGCTAACTATGGGGATAGCGTCAATATTAGATTTGTACCACTGCTCCAGGGAGCTGTGCTGTCATGGTTTCCTCCCACCTGGTAAGCCAGAGGGCCATGGCCCTCGGAAGATGTCCCCAGGTGTGAGAGGACAGTCAGGCAGGGCTGCAGCCAGGTAGCAGTGGCTGTAGGTGACAACGGCCTCATCATTACTGCCTGCTTGAGGGTGTGTGTTGTCATGGAAGCTTCTGCGTCTTGCCTTAGGATTGTATCTTTTTTAAAATTTATTTTTAATTGAAGAATAATTGCTTTAAAATATTGGTTTCATTTTTGCCATACATCAACATAAATTAGCCATAGGTGTACATACGTCCCCTCCCTCCTGAAGCTCCCTATCTCCCTTGGCATACCACCCCTCTAGGTTGTTACAGAGCTGGGGTTTGAGTTCCCTGAGTCATACAGCAAATTTCCATTGGCTGTTATTTACATATGCTGTTGAATATGCTTTCATGCTACTCTCTCCATTTGTTCTACCCTCTCCTTCCTTTCTTCACCTACCCCAACCCCCCAACCCATGCCCATAAGTCTGTTCTCTATGTCTCTGTCTCCGTTGCTGCCCTGCAAATAGGTTCATCAATACCATCTTTCTAGATTGCATATGTGTGTCAGTATATGATATTTGTTTTTCTCTTTCTGACTTCACTCTGTATAATAGGCTCTAGGTACATCCACTACATTTTATTTACAGAGATTTGGCTGGCTCTCTTGCTACCTTGTAAGCACATTTCCATCGTCTGGTAACTTCTGGCAAGTGTCCTCAGAGGTATAAGAGAGGCTACTCAGCCCCCTTTGTTAGTACTTCCTGGTCAAACCCAGAAAGTCAGGTTGAGAGTTCTATAGTGACCCCCGCCCAGCTACTCAGACACCCCACTGGATGTGTGTTCCAGATGAACCAGGAGTCCCTGGGAACCCTGTCCTGTTACATATACTTTATTTCCTGAAAAGGATTAACTCTCATTTTACATTATAACACACAGTCATTTCATTTCAGCACTATCAAAATAATTCTCGCCTTCAGATTCTTCCACAGTTATTTCCCACTGTCATTTTTTTTATTCAAGAGAGAAAAAGATACTTCTTAAAAAGTTCATCCATTTGATTGGAAAGGAAAAAGCAAATATCCAAAACCGGATATTAGTTTCCTATGGGTCTGTCCTTCTTACCATGAATAACAGATTTTTGTTTTTGCTCAGCATAAGCTAGAAATTTCTCCACAGTCTTTTTTTTTTTCTCTCCTCTCCAGCTCTTAATACTGATGTTGGTGTCATGATCGTTTTTCAAATTTGCTTTAGGAACCAGGTTATTTATTCTCAGGGTTCCTTTCCAAGACTCAGAGCCTAGGGCTAATAGAAGCTTTGGAGAGGAGATGATTGGGGGGTGGGGGGAGGTAAATATTTACATTCTAACCAGTACAGCTGAAGATGACATGTACCTAAATCGGTATCACTCAGGAAACCAACTTACTAAAGTATTAACAATGCACATCACCGACCTTTTAACGATGGGTTGCCTCCAGACTCTCCACATTGGTTGTCTGGCGTCACCCTCCTGAACCTCTGGACTTGCAGGGCCCCAACTGATAAACTGAGAAGCTTTTCATACAGCGTGAGTGCCCTGATGCCGGCCGACAACCACTGTCTCCAGCCTTGCCTGTGGGATATTCTGTTAAAGGTCAGGCCCATAAAATGGAAACATGGCTGGTATGAAAATAAACTTCTGAAAATAATTTCTGTCGCTCGAAAAAAGAAACCTTTAATTCCAAGCTTCAGAACTTTTCTAATTCTGTTGGCAGCTGCGACGCAAGCTCTCTCCTTTGAGGTGACGCTTTCTACCCTCACCTTATATTGGTTTGGTTCCTTCCAGAGAATGCACTTTCTCTAGCCTGGCTTCCGACGACCTACTAGGAAACAATCTGGCATGTGTACCTTCCGGGGTTTCATGATTTCTCTGATACACCTAGAATACAAAATGGACAGATCTATTACCAGGGCTTCCTTTTTATTTTTAAGTTACCTAATTGTTTGGGTTCTGTTCTCATACTCTGAAAAAGTCCTTTTTGCTATTTCCCCCTACTTTATGAAGGCACTTAAAACTGAGGAAGAATATTGGATTCGGCCCCCGCCATTTTTTTCTGGTTATCGGACATTACAGGCTTCTGCAATGTTTTCTCAGTTAAGCTCCTCTTTGATTTGTGAGCAAAGGTTTAAAAGGCTAAAAAGGGGGAAATTGGTTCAATATTTCAGGCGCAATGAGACATTCCTTTTGTCACTTTGTTTCCCTGCTGTATTAATTTGTGGTTACTCACCTTCTCCTCAGAGGTCCCACGGGAACCCCAAATCTGACTCTCTATGATCTGACACATGAACCCAAACATTTCTCCCAATAAATTACATCTCATGTGTAATAAAGCAAAACTGGCTTCTTTCGAATCTTGAAACATATTTCAGGCACCACTGGGCCATGTTTTTGTTTGTGGGGTCACATACATCCTGACTATGCGGCTCTCTGTGGCCCATGCTCGCCTGGGAAGAGGAACCTTGGGTTCACTTTGCCGACCGAACAATGCTGGAATGTTTTTTTCCCTGTCCATTCACTTCAACAATGTGCCATTCTCTACCTCCTAAGCACTTAATTTATTCCAACTCTTTGGCCTGACCTGTAATCCCCCTCTTCTTACCACCTGACCCATCTGTGTTTCATTTCCCACTCGTCAGCGTCCAGAGAGCTAGGCCCAGGCCCTGTTTGGAACCATTAGACAGAGATTGGCCTTCTTCCCTCTTCCTGCACCACATCCTCCGCTGGAAAAAAAAAAAAAAAATGACCATCAGATCAGAGAACAGAGCCTGCTTTGTCCCTTGCAATGGGGATCTGGAAGCATTTTCAATCATTTGCACTCCATACTCACTCAAACGCATTAATGTGATCAACATTGGGCCTGTTGTGGGCATTTTTTCCAGCAAATAGCTTGCTAACATTCCAGGCATGTACTCCCCTGAAAACAAGACTGAAACAGGGCCCTGAATATTCAATTGGAAAATCACCAAGAGCAAAAGCTTAGCTTGGCACGGCTGGTGTTGATTCTTAATAAGTGACTTCCTAAAGCTGAGGCATGGGGCTTACAGCGTCAATGACTTGTTTGAAAAATATTTTGTAGGTGCCTCATACCACTCTATTTCCTGTGGTATGCGTCATATTGTGAGCTATTCCAAGCCAGCCTGGTTAAGCACGCTAACTTTTTTCTCCTCCTACCTACCCCCCCCCCCCACAAGATTGTGGTGTTTCACTAAAAATGTCTTTATACAAGATGAGCTCATAGCTGTTAGTGCTGATGTAGTTTTAACTGCTTGGATACCAACGGCCGTGGGTTGGAAATGTGCTGAGAAAAGGGTAAGCCTGAGCAAAAACATCTCTCACCCCGTCTAAAATGGCGGGATGACAGTCCCAGTGGCAGCGTTTCTTCAGAAGGAAAAAGTTCCAGATTTAAGTACAATGCATACCTTTCACTTTCATTAAAAAGACTTACTGTTCTTAGTGTATTACTAAAGTCAAGGTGCTGAAGACATCTGGAACATTGGAATAAAATTAACCCTTTTTATTGCTTCGGGTACTTTGTAAAACTTGCCCAAGAGTAGAGCGAAGGTCATTGGAGAAAACAAGCATATCCTTTCAGTAGTGTTTCCTTAAAGGAAACAAAAAGAAATGCAGAGACCTAAAGTTCTGGCTCAAAGATTAAAATATTTGTGAGTAGGATTTGTGTAAAGGATCAAATAAGATCATGTAAATGAGGTGTCTTGACAAGCATTTAGAGTTGTACAAATGGGGAAGGGAACTCAAATTGTTGACTGCCTATTATATGCCACAAAGAACTTTTGGTACTTCTACACACTAGATAAATTATTCTTTGTAGCAGTTAAGATGTCATTATCATTATTTTCATTTTGCAAATAAGGAGAGAGAATCTCAGAAAGGTTCTGTAAACTCCCCAAAGTTACACGGTTGATTAATTATAGAGGCACGATTCACAACAAGATGAGGGTGACTATCAAGCTTGTGTGTGACCCCTTTACCTTGCTACTCACAGGTCACAGGGGCTTCACTGGTGGCTAAGACAGTAAAGAATCTGCCTGCCATGCAGGAGACCTGGGTTTCATCCCTGGGTTGGGAAGATCCCCTGGAGAAGGAAATGCCAACCTGCTCCAGTATTCTTGCCTAGAGAATTCCATGGACAGAGAAGCCTTATGGGTTACAGCCCGTGGGGTCACAGAGACGGACACGACTGAGCAACTAACACACACACAGATCAAAACAGTCTCATGTCTATTATGATTGTAATTGTTTACTGGTTTGAAAGGATGTGTGCCTGCCATGGTGTGAAGTGCTAGAACAGGAGATGAATGCAAATCTGTGTCACGTTCTCCCCTGCCTTCCTCTGGTGAATAAGTTACAGACAGTGTCTCGTTCGGGCCCCATACCCAGTGGGTGCCCAGTAGCTATTAAGTGATTAGGCATTGTACATGCCATCTCCGAGTGATTTGTGTTTCTACAATAGGGCCTTTTATAACACAGAAGAGAGGGATTGATACTTTGGACACTGCCCGGTCTGTCTTTGCCTCTCAGGGCAAATAATTTTCCTTGGTGCCAGGAGCAGCTCTGACATGGCTGCTCTACCCTTGTGTGGCCTGGGGCTCTGAGCTCCCCAGCAAGGGCTTCACTGGATCTGGGATGAGGCAGGCCTACTACAGCAAGGTGAAGCCAGGGAAGCCAGATTGTTTGTTGGAAGAGGCAAGTATGGATGCTTCTATTTCCAGGACCTTGAGGGCACTGGAGATTGTCTCATAGGATATGACCAAGACCTTTTCTAGGGCAAGAGTTATGAGACAAATGCAGTATCTACAGTCCTGTAAAGAGAAAGAAGAGCCTGTATTTCCCTCCACACTTAGGAAAACATGTAATGAGGCTTTACCCATGAAGTGGAAAAAGGGGCTCTGTGTTGAGTATTATCTATAAGTGGTTTGGCTCTGTCAAGCTTACAGGCTGTAGAATTATGTACTGGGATGGTAAATTGTCAGTTTATCCCTTGTCTGATATTTAGTTCATTGCTATTGTTCAGTCACTAAGTCGTGTCCAACTCTTTGGGACCCCATGAACTGCAGCATGCCAGGCTTCCCTGTCCTTCACTATCTCCTGGAATTTGCTCAAAGTTCCGTGCCTTATCTAAAGAAAAAACTTGTTTCATGGTTGATATTTGCAAGAAGGACAATTTTCTTTTCACAGTATAGTTTTTTAGAAATAATTTTAAAAATTTAAAATTCTGGGACTTCCCTGGTGGTCCAGTGGTTAAGACTCTGGGCTTCCAATGCAGGGGGCACAGGTTCAATCCCTAGTTGAGACTAAGATTCCACATGCTACAAGGCATGGTCCAAAAAGTAAAATAATTAAAAAGTTTAAAAAAGGAAAGAAAAGAAAGCAGCCTGCTCTCTTGCCCCAAGCATTTTCCTATCTGTATTCATCCTAACCCAGCCTAGAGATGGTGCCTCCCAGGTCCCAGCCTGGAGCAGAGGTTGCCACACTTGAAAAATGAAATTAAAATTCTGTGACTACTCCCTCATCTCCTTACAGTTTATATAAGTTTGCAAAGCCATAAATTCAACATGTGTAGCTGGTAGAAGAGTCAAGATGACCAAATAGGAGGACATGGAATTCATCTTTCCTCACAAGTGCATCAAAAATACATCTACAGATGGAACAATTCACAGAGCACCTGCTGAGCACAAGCAGAAAACTTGGGACACCTAAAAGGACAAGAAAAATGCCCTGGCAACTGGGTATAAGGAAAGAAAGAAAAAAAAAAAAGGAATCAAAAAAAGGGAGCAGGGGAGTGCTGAAGGTAAAGGGAGGTCCCCACACTCGGAAACCATCCCCCCAACCCCGATGGTGGAAATATCAGCTGGGACAGAAAGGGACCTTTTGGGTATCCAAGGGGGATGCCTTAGAGGGTGGTCTGTGGAAGGCAGGGCAAGGTAAGAACTGCACACGTGGTCTGTGACGCAGCCCTGCACATCCCAGCTTGAGCCTTGTATCTCCTGCTGCAGAGGAGGTCTGGGTGCTGGAAAGTGGGTTTGGAGAGCCGACCCAGGGAAGAGAGAGCTGTTGGCTGTGAAAAGACAGCCTGAAGGGACAGCAGTAAGGATCTCCAGAGTCAGGAATGTTTGTGGAAGAAGCCCAGGACACCACAGAAGCAAGATGTCATTGTTGAGTGGCACAATGTAGCAGGATGACCCACCTTTCATATCCCCCACCCACCACGATTGCTCTTGCACCCAAGTTCAACTCTCATCAAAGGAGAACACAGGGTGTGTGCCCAAAGTCAATCCCCCATGGCACATAGTGAGGACAACCATGATGAGATGGCATCGTGGCCCTACAGTGGGGGAGAGGCAGGCACACCTCCCTCACTGTCTCCATTCCCCTCTTCCCGTCTCCATTCCCCTCTTCCCCACCAAGAGAGCCCCTCACGGGACTTACCACCATGGGCAGGGACCCAAGAAGCTCACTGGGAAAAGGAAATGACTCCACCGTTCAGCCTTGGGGGGACACATCCTTAGAATCATGTGATATTTTGATATTTTTAAAGTTTCCATTACTAATCCTTGAATGAATAGTGATGTCTCATTGTGATTTTAATTTCCATATTTGTGATTACTAATGAGGTTGAGCACAGTCTCATATGCTTATGACCACTTGAAAGTTCCATAGTTTAATGAGCTTTTTGAAATCTTCTGCCAGTTTTTCTGAACATTGGCTTGCTTGTCTTTTTCTTACTGAATCACAGTAGTCTTTGTATATTCTGAATGTAAGCCCTTTATGAGTTATCTATGTTGCTATCAAATTTATCACTTGGAAGCTTGCTTTTTCACTCTCTTAATGGCAATTTTTGATGAACAGAAAGTTTTTGATTTTTTATAGCCCAATTTATTAGTCTTTTGTTTATGGTTTCTGATTCTTGTGTCCCTTAAGAAAAAATGTTCCACTCCATGCTCAACATCACTCATCAGAGAAATGCAAATCAAAACTATAATTAGGTATCACCTCACACCAGTCAGAATGGCCATGGTCAAAACATCTACAAATAGTAAATGCTGAGAGAGTGTGAAGAAAAGGGAACCCTCATGCACTATTGGTGGGAATGTACATTGATTCAGCTACTATGGAGAATAGTATGGGGTTACTTATAAAACTAAAAATAGAACTACCATAAGACCCAACAGTCCCCCTACTGGGCATATACCTGGAGAAAACCATAATTTCAAGAGAAACATGCACCCAGATATTTGTTGCAGCACCATTTACAATAGCCAGGACATGGAAGCAACATAAATATCCCCCAGTAGAGGAATGGATAAAGAAGATGTGGTACATATATGCAACTGAATGTTTTTCAGCCATACAAAGAAATGAAATTGTGTCATTTGCAGAGATGTGGATGGACCTAGAGTTGTGATACAAAGTGAAGTAAGTCAGAAAGAGAAACACAGATATTGTTTATTAACACATATATATGGAATCTGGTAAAATAGTATAGATGATCTTACTTGCAAAGCAGAATTAGAGACACAGATGTAGAGAACAAACATAGGGATACCAAGGGGGGAAAAGAGGGATGGGAAAAACTGGGAGACTGAGATAGACATGTATACACTACTATATATAAAATACATCACTAATGAGAAGCTACTGTATATAGCACAGGAAGCTCTACTCAGTGCTCTGTGGTGAGCTAAATGGGAAGGAATCCCATAAAAGAGGAGATATATGTATATGGATCACTGCTGTACAGCAGAATCTGACAAAGCAGGTAAAGCAACTATATTCCAAGAAAAAAAAATGTCCAGCTGAATGACAGCTATGAGACTGGTTTCTGCTGTCAGGTTGTAAGTAGTTCATGTTTTCTACATGAGGGATTAGAAGAATGCTTCCTTCAAGTGAATAAAAAAAGAAGTTGCTTACTATTTTGAAGCAATTCTGATTTCTGAACTTTATCACTTCTGGATAGTGATATCTGGGGAGAAGTCATATAAATCTATTGCTGAACTAAGAAAACTTTGAGAGTGTTTAGAATTATGTAAATTTCTTTTATTCTCACAGTTTACATCACGGGAATAACAGAGGATGAGATGGTTGGATGGCATCACTGACACAAGGGGCATGAGTTTGAGCAAACTCCTGGAGTTAGTGAAGGGCAGGGAAGCCTGATGTGCTGTAGTCCACGGGGTCACGAAGAGTCAGACACGACTGAGTGGGTGAACAACATCATTTAATAAAAAGGCAGCCTTAGGAAAGGAAAATAGATTTTTCTAATGAAAATATATAAAGTGGGTAGCAGTCAGAAATCACTCTATTTAAGGCCTTTTGTGACCTCAACCAAAAGTCAAAATTTTTTTGTTGCACTAGATACTGTTGTATTATTATTATATTTCTTGCAGGCTGATTTACTCTCTCTTGTTAGAGAGATTTTCATCTTCAACAAAGTAATGGGAAGGAAACATGTAAGAAAATGTCAAAAGACTAAAATTGCATGATCCATCATGGTGTTTAAGCATAAATTTGGAAATATTGGCTGGGAACAGCCGAAGTCCTTGACTCATGACGTTTGAGCTGATTTGAGTTTTCCCTAAGCTGACTCTATAGCAGACTTTCATGTTTACCATGGACATAAATTCACCAGGGCTCTTAAGTAAGGACTACGTCTGAAAGAAGTGAATAGAATGCTAGGATTTTCTCCTAAGATTACACGTACCCCTTCAAGTAAAGTTCCGTGCAACTTTCCTTCCCAGAGCTGTGCACACAAAATTTCAGGAAACAGCAGGTCTTAATTAGGCCTCCAGTTTATAGTTTCACCTGAAAAAATACATTTAAAAAAAATCATATACATTTGGCTGTCGAGATTTTTCAAGTCAATAAATTCTTGCTAATTAATCACATTAACGGTGCTCCTTAAAAGTTGAAACAGAATCAGAAAACAAACCAAATTCCCCATAAATATCCAACATAAAGGCCTATTCACTGATGCATTTTCAGTTTCTAAGAATTTTACAAGTGTTTTTTTCTCCCTAACGGGACACACACACACACACACACACACACACACTGTGGCACTATCTGTAGTAGTATTACATTATCCATGTAGGAAAACAATTCTGGTGACAAATTTTAATACTTCACCATGATGTCATTGTGCAAACTCTGCTGCTTAGTGCCTGTGTGTGTGACTGTCTTAAGAGATTAGAGGCCCCAAACACTCAGCAGCAACATATCACCTCATCTTGGAGCCCCACAAAAGGAGAAATTAACAATGTGGGGGATAAAGAGATGATGAACTAACAAAGCAGAAGCTAAGGGAGGCAAATAGACCTCCTGCTTGTCCACCATTGCGTTCTTCAAAAGGTCCATAACCTTTGGTATAAACATGCCCCACGAATATCCTACTGGCTGCCTTGGTCCGGTAGAGCATGTACTGTACAAAATCGGATTGCTTAAATCCCCTTTGGAAACATCAACAAATAGATCTAAAACCCCACCTCCCCCTGTGGTATGCTTCCTGAGAATAGTGCTACTGTTGTTTGTTAAGAAAATAACCTTTCACACTCATAAACCTTAAGCTGCCCAAATTTCTTTGGTGTGTGTTTATCAAGATGCTGGATTTGAACATACGCTGCAATTTCAAATCTTGTTACTACTCTGTGTGCAGTAGTGAGCCATTTCTCTGAAAGGATTTCTGAATGTGGCAGATCTGTTAGAGGGAGAGAGGGCCAGTTACTCTTTTCAACAGGTAATTAATTTTTAATTCAGCAAAATGAGAGAATGCCATTTTCAAGGAAATTTAATTTCTTTTAAATGTTGCATATATTATTATTATGAGGAGGTGCTACTAATTATATATATATATATCTGTAGGGGAAAATGGTTGTATTTCTGTTCTAACTCATCCCCTAAGCCCAAATAGTTGATCATGGCAAAAACACAGCCTTCTCTAAGATGCCTATTCAGAGATTTGAGGCGTACAGATCTGAGAAGATTTGATGCTGTATAGACAAAGAAAAACCCATACTATTTTACTTTCAGATATTTGCTTTTGGATTTCATTTTTGAAGTTCAGTTTTTCTTTGAGGGGAGAATTTTTGATTTATTATTTCTTCCTGACTCCTTTCTTTGCATTTGGTCTTATATTCTAGGCTCTGTATCACCATGAAGGATGACTAGGTAAGAAGCAGAATGTCATGTTGAAAAGAAAACTTGACCTGGTCTAATTACTATTTCACTTGGGCAATATATTTCACCTCAGTTTCTTTACCAATAAAATAAATAAATCACTTCATGGTAAATAGATGGGGGAAAAATGGAAACAGTGACAGACATTTTTTTCTTGGGCTCCAAAATCACTGCAGATGGTGACTGAACCCATGAAATTAAAAGATGCTAGACCTTGGAAGAAAAGCTATAACAAACCTAAAAAGTGTATTAAAAAGCAGAGACATCACTTTGCCAACAAAGGTCTGTCTAGTCAAAGCTATGGTTTTTCCAGTGATCATGTACAGATGTGAGAGTTGAACTGTAAAGAAGGTTGAGCATCAAAGAACTGATGCTTCCAACTTTGGTGCCGGAAAATACTCTCAGAAGTCCCTTGGACAGTAAGGAGATCAAACCAGTCAATCCTAAAGGAAACCAATCCTGAATAGTCATTTAAAGAACTGATGCTGAAGGTGAAGCTCCAGTACTTTGGCCATTTGATGAAATCAGCCGACTCATTGAAAAAGACTCTGATGCCGAGAAAGATTGAGAGCAGGAGGAGAAAGGGGCAGCAGAGGATGGTTGGATGGCATCATCAATGCAATGGACATGAGTTTGAGTAGACTCCAGGAGATAGTGAAGGACAGGGAAGCCTGGTGGGCTGCAGTCTATGGGGTCTCAAAAAGCTGGACATGACTGAGCAACTGAGAACCAATAAATTAAGGAGATCCATTGATTCGTTCAACACACTTTCAGTGAGTGCCAATTGTAGGCAAAGTACTGGGTTATATGCAGTTGATGCAGATATGTGTAACTTTTGAGGGTCTATTCTATGGGCAAATGTGTCAAAGAGTGGAATGAGCATAAGTCCCCTTTTTAATCAGCAGGTTTGCTACTCTTGTACTCACCACATGAAAAGAAGAAGGAAAATGTGTGTAAAGCAGTTCATGACAATTCCTGGAAGGGGGAAAGAATTGAAGAAGACAGCAAGAGAAAGAGAGAGAGAGAGAGAGAGAGAGGAGCAGCAAGCATCCTTTGTTCTTCGATTTTTTCATTGAAACTCAAGGTGAAGAATGGAGGCAAAATAAAAGGAATAGGTTAGCTGTGAAACCAAAGCCAGGATGGGCTTGTATCCATTTCTTTTTTTATTTTTGGCAGTTTATTTATTCAGTTGGCTGCACCGTGTCTTAGTTGTAACACACGGGATCTTCATTGAAACTTGCAGCATTTTTATTTTGGCTACCGACTGTCAGTAGTTGCAGCATAGACACTTAGTTGCTCAGCAGCATGTGGGATCTTCCCGGACCAGGAATCAAACCCATGTCCCCTGCATTGTCAGGCAGATTCTTAACCATTGGACCACGAGGGAGGTCCCTTATGTCTCATTTCTGATTTGGGACTCTGGGTAGAGATAGGTGGCATATTGTTCTCTGCCAACAAGAAACAGTCACAGTGACTGTAGAAGCGGTGGCATAGCATGAGAGAGAGAGAGAGAGAGAGGATATTCTGTTCCCTAGCACCTGTTGTTTGCACTGGGGAAATCCAGAATTTCCCACAAGTTCCCAGTGATGAGTAAGATAGGGAGCTGGCACTACAGTAGGAAGCGGGGAGCACCACACAGAGGCTGAAGAGAGGACAGCCTCACCAGAGGTCGGGTGGAGTCCAGGGCCAAGATTTAGATGACATGACACTGAGGAAACTGTTTCTCAGAGGAAGCTGAGGTCAGGCTGAGGCACAGAGTGTGGAGCACTGGACCATGGCTAGACTGAGAGAAGAAACCAGCATGACGTCACCTAGAGAGCTTCATGAGCAGATGCAGAGATGATAGAAACCAATATGGGGATGGGAAAAATGAGTTTAGGGTTTCCCAGGTGGTGAAGTGGTAAAGAATCCGCCTGCCAGGGCAAGAGATGCAGGAGACACGGGTTCAATCTGGGATTGCGAAGATATCCTGGAGAAGGAAATGACAACCCACTCCATTATTCTTGCCTGAAGTCCATGGACAGAGAAACCTAGTGGGCTACATTCCATGGGGTCGCAGAGTCAGATACAACTCAGGGACTGAGAACAAAAAATAAGTTTACCTCAGCCTAAGGCCGAGGAGAAACCAGAAGAGATCAGGGCTGGGTGAACACCAGGGTCCCTCCCATGAGGCCATGAAATTCTGTAAGCATCCCCTGTGCTCACTTGTTATCTGGGAATAGAGTGGTAGGATCTGTGAATCAGGGGAGACAGTCACGATGCAGAGTTGCAACTTTACTTTGGCTCTGCTAAAAATGGTCCCAATTAACCTAAAAGGGGATTGTTTAAAGCTGGAAGAGATTGAGTCACTCCGAGTTGGCAGGCTTAGGCCTTCTTCCACAGTCCATTATCGTGGGGCCTCAGAACGAGATATAGATCTGATATGAACACTATGTATGTCTTTTTGCAAAAAGATATACCATATACCTTTACCAAAAAGGTATATGGTAAAAATGTGTCCTCTTTTATAATAATATAATAACAAGTTACCTTTGATTTCTAGTTTTTTGGGCACTCTTCCATCCATTATTCTATTTGGTCCTCTTGGTAAAGATATGAGAGCTTGGCAGGTGAGCAGTATCATCTGCATTATACAGGTGAGAAATCTGAAGCTCAGTGAGGTCACCTTGCACCTCATCTATAACTTGTAGACAAAATACTTACTTGGCCGAAGTTTCATGTTTTTTTGTGAGGATCACATAGAAATAGAGATCTCATAGGAAGATATTATTTCCTGTAACATCTAAAAGCAGATGAAGCAAGATGATATTGTAGTCAAAATGACTAATGTGCAAATAATGCTGTCAGAATCCTGGAATGTTTTACCCCGTGAGAGGATACCTATAAAGGTCTCAGCATTCAAGCATGTGATGTTCTGGTGAATGCTGTGTTAAATGAAATGCTGGAGTACTGTGATTAGGTTCAAGGAACCTAATCATCTTTCATGATGTTATACAATGATTTGGAATGTCTGATTAAAGTTTTAGCTTCAGCACTTCAAGGATGATATATTTGACAGGGATATTAAATACATGTTTTTTGGAAGATTAAGTTTATCTTATTTTTCAGTTGTCTTAAATCTGTGAAAGCTATGATAATCGCATGCTTTTTAAAGAATGTCATTTAACTTACTATCACAATGTTTGCAATTGTGATAGAAGTGTGGTGTTCAATTAACCCAAGATTTGGATCAATGGTAGGTCGAGGCTGCCTCCAGGCATTTCTATTTTCTCGGGCTAAGCTTCTCAAGGCAAAAGGAATGGAGTAGCCTCGGATCTTGTCCATCATGGCCCTATGCGGTCTGGTCCCTGCTGATGTCTCCAATTTGATTTCACATCCCTTTCCATTCACTTACTAGGTGCTAGTCACAGGCCCTTCATTCTGCTCCTTCCCTGATTGAGATTTGAGTCTATGATCTTCCTTCTGCAAGGAAGGTTTTCTCTTCCCTGGATTTTTGACTCCTTCTCATACATTCGTGCCCTCCATCCCTGCCCCCTCATCAGTGACGTCTTCTTTAACCATTCCTTCTAAATATAGTCTCTCACCCTTTTCCACTGTAGCAAACTTTCTTCTCTTATTGCACTTCATAATTTGTAAATATTTGTTTGATTGACTATCATCTCACCAAACTATGGGGGGCCAGTTTGTTTCACTCACCACTGCACAACCAGTCACTGAGACAAGGTACAAAACTGATGAGTGAAAAGTAAATAAATGAATGAGCCATCTATATAAGCTCCTTCCTACCCTTGGATCTATGGGCATTTTGTACACTATTTTATCATTTTTGTCATGCGTTTTAAGGATCTGTACTATCTCACTTGCTTCATAGTGTTACTGTGAAATTAAAGGAGAATTTATTTGTGTACAATGTTTAGCTCACTGGCTGAAGTGTATGCAGGTCTGGGGGGCTTGGAAAAACATTGTGTTTAAAGAAGAAAATGCTTTGGACATAATATTTTAGTGATAAGAAATTATCTACAGTTTCTCTTCTATTTCCTAAAAATATCCATCTTACACTGTAAACCTCACACACAATAAACATTCAATTCTTCTAATAATTTCAGTGAGAGGAATACCTTACTGATTTTTCTGTTTGTGCAGGGCAGAAGTAGCTATAAATTGATATATAGAAATATCAGGTTAAGAGTTTAATTTCCTAGGGGCCCACGGACTAAGTGAACCGAGAGAGGAAGAGACTTTCACAAACAATTGGAAGATCTTTGCTACTTTTCTTTTCAATCTAATTTTCTTTCCACTGAAAGCAGCTGTGCTTTCTCTCATTCTGACAATTCAGAAATCAGTGTAATTCATTCTTCTTAAATACTGTATAATATGCTGGCAGAAGCTGCCTCTGACAGTAGGCTGCTGGGTGTTCAATGCTGCTTGATTATATGGAAGGTTAAAAGACCACTGTGATTATTTCCTTCTTTGTAAAACTATCCTTGTCTTATTACAAAACTGCTAATTCTTCCAGAAACCAGAAATTAGCTAAATAAACTAGAGCAGAATAAGTACTATGTAACACCATCAGTTCTACTCATTTCCTCTCCCCCCCCCACCGCCCCGGGAGATGGTGAATTTAAAAAAAAAAAACAGCTTTACTGAGACATAATTTCCATACCATGTAAGGCACACTTTTAAAGTATACATCACAAAAATTTTTAGGATGTTCAGGTCAGTACATTTTCAGTTTTAAATGCCACCACCATCGCCATGGTCTATTTTAAAAATATTTTTAATCACCTAAGAAAGAAGGCATGTACCCTTGGCAATCCTTTTCTACCTCCAGTCCCCTCCTCCCAGCCCTTCAGTTCAGTTCAGTTCAGTTGCTCAGTTGTGTCCGACTCTTTGCGACTCCATTAATCACAGCACGCCAGGCCTCCCTGTCCATCACCAACTCCCAGAGTTCACTCAGACTCAACGTCCATCGAGTCAGTGATGCCATCCAGCCATCTCATCCTCTGTCNTTGCCTGTTTTTCATTTGGTATAAAGGCATATTTTGTAAGCTTGTTGATGAGGTATCTATTTAATAATATATCAAAAACACTTGGCAGAGTGTGAAGAGCTATAATTCTTTTTTTTTTTAAACCAATTGAACATAATTAAGATTTATACAATTTTAAAATTGCCTTAAAGCTCAACATTCAGAAAACGAAGATCAATAGCATCTGGTCCCATCACTTCATGGCAAATAGATGGGGAAACAGTGGAAACAGTGTCAGACTTTATTTTGGGGAGCTCCAAAATCACTGCAGATGGTGATTGCAGCCATGAAATTAAAAGATGCTTACTCCTTGGAAGGAAAGTTATGACCAACCTAGACAGCATATTGAAAAGCAGAGACATTACTTTGCCAAAAAAGGTCTGTCTAGTCAAGGCTATGGTTTTTCCAGTGATCATGTATGGATGTGAGAGTTGGACTGTGAAGAAAGCTGAGCGCCGAAGAATTGATGCCTTTGAACTGTGGTGTTGGAGAAGACTCTTGAGAGTCCCTTGGACTGCAAGGAGATCCATCCAGTCCATCCTGAAGGAGATCAGTTCTGGGTGTTCTTTGGAAGGACTGATGCTGAAGCTAAAACTCCAATCCTTTGGCCACCTCATGCAAAGAGCTGACTCATTGGAAAAGACTCTGATGCTGGGAGGGATTGGGGGCAGGAGGAGAAGGGGATGACAGAGGATGAGATGGTTGGATGGCATCACCGACTCAATGGACATGAGTCTGAGTGAATTCAAGAGTTGGTGATGGACAGGGAGGCCTGGTGTGCTTCGTTTCATGGGGTCTCAAAGAGTTGGACATGACTGAGCAACTGAACTGAACTGAACACAGCAGCAGGATACAAATTCTACTCAAGTTCCCATAAAGTATAAACCAGGAGACAGTGAAACATATCCAGGGGCATAAAACAAGGTGCAAACATTTCAGAGTCTCAGGGTATTGAAATCATACAGTCTGTTCTCTTATCACTGTGGAAGTAACCCACATATTTTCAAGTAAAATGTGACATTTACCAAGAAACATATTTGACTTAGCCACTGAAAGCTCAATAAGTAAAGGCAGATTTTTAAAAATTATTTCTNCCAAGAAACATATTTGACTTAGCCACTGAAAGCTCAATAAGTAAAGGCGGATTTTTAAAAATTATTTCTAATTTATAAATATTTTATAAAATCTAACATTTCCATGTGTATATCATATTGAATAATATCCTTAGGAAACTCACTTGATTAAAAAGAGTAAAAGTACCTGACATTGGAACCCCTTAAAACATGTTATTATATAGATCCTTCAACCAAAAACCCTTTACATAATAATGATTAAACATTGCTGATCACCCATGACTTCTAGTTTAGTGTTCTCCAAGATCTCCTATAGGTTTTCCTTTGTGGCCCAGCTAGTAAAGAATCTGCTTGCTATGTGGCAATCCTGGGTTCAATCCCTGGGTTGGGAAGATCCCCTGGAGAAGGGAAAGGCAATAGGAAATGGGAAAGACTAGAGATCTCTTCAAGAAAATTAGAGATACCAAGTGAATATTTCATGCAAAGACGGGCACAATAAAGGACAGAAATAAATAATATGGACCTATCAAAAGCAGAAGATATTAAGAGGTGGCAATGATATATAGAAGAACTATACAAAAAAGATCTTCATGACCCAGATAATCACGATGGTGTGAGCACTCACCTAGAGCCAGAAATCCTGGAATGTGAAATCAAGTGGGCCTTAGGAAGCATCTCTATGAATAAAGCTAGTGGAGGTGATGGAAATCCAGTTGTGCTATTTCCAGTCCTAAAAGATGATGCTATGAAAGTGCTGCATTCAATACCAGCAAATTTGGAAAACTCAGCAGTGGCCACAAGACAGAAAAAGTTGGTTTCATTCCAATCCCAAAGAAAGGCAATGACAAAGAATGCTCAAACTACCACACAATTGTACTCATCTCACACTCTAGCAAAGTAATGCTCAAAATTCTCCAAGTCAGGCTTCAATAGTATGTGAATCATGAACTTCCAGATGTTCAAGCTGGATTTCAAAAAGGCAGAGGAACCAGAGATCAAATTGCCAAATCTGTTGGATCATCAAAAAAGCAAGAGAGTTCCAGAAAAACATCTACTTCTGCTTTATTGACTATGCCAAAACCTTTGACTGTGTGGATCACAATAAACTGTGGAAAATTCTTCAAGAGATGAGAATACCAGACCACCTGACCTTCCTCCTGAGAAATCTGTATGCAGGTCAAGAAGCAACAGTTAGAATTGGACATGGATCAACAGACTCGTTCCAAACCGGGAAAGGAGTACATTAAGGCTGTGTATTATCACCCAGCTTATTCAACTTATATGCAGAGGACATCATGCAAAATGCCAGGATGGATGAAGCACAAGCTGGAATCAAGATTGCCGGGAGAACTATTAATAACCTCAGATATGTAGATGACACCATCCTTATGGCAGAAAGTGAAGAAGAACTAAAGAGCATCTTGATCAAAGTGAAAGAGAAGAATGAAAACTTAAAACTCAACATTTAAAAAATGAAGATCATGGCATCCAGTTCCATCACTTTGTGGCAAATACAAGGGGAAAAAGTGAAGGCAGTGACATATTTTATTTTCTTGGGCTCCAAAATCACTGCAGATGGTGACTGCAGCCATGAAATTAAAAGACTGTTGCCCCTTGGAAGAAGAGTTATGACCAACCTAGACAGCATATTAAAACGCAGAGACATTACGTTGTCAACAAGGGTCCGTCTAGTCAAGGCTAAGGTTTTTCCAGTAGTCGTGTATGGATGTGAAAGCTGGACTGTCTAGAAAGCTGAGCACTGAAGAATTGATGCGTTTGATCTGTGGTATTAGAGAAGACTCTTGAGAGTCGCTTGGACTGCAAGGAGATCCAAATACCTGATAGACTCCAGTCTATCCTGAAGGAAATCAGTCCTAAATATTCATTGGAAGGACTGATGCTGAAGTTGAAACTCCAATTCTTTGGCCACCTGATGCGAAGAACTGACTCATTGGAAAAGACCCTGATGCTGGGAAAGACTGAAGACGGGAGGATAAAGGGACGACAGAGGATGAGATGGTTGGATGGCATCACCAACTCGATGGATATGAGTTTGAGTAAACTCTGGGAGTTGGTGATGAACAGGGAAACCTGGTGTGCTGCAGTCCATGGGGTAACAAAGAGTCTGACATGACTGAGCAACTGAATGAACTGACTGAAGGTCTCCTATGTTACAGCTTGGATCTGTATGTCCCAATGAATATCATTTCCAAAAATATTGTATTTGATTTCCACAGTTTTCCTTTGAAAATGATCACTCTGGTTTTGAGCCATGTTCTCAAAGTTTCATTTGTCTACTCCCCTGACAGCCCTTTAAGAACCCAGAGTTAATGAGAAAGATGTTTTGATTTTTCTTTCTCAAACAGTAGCTCATCTTCTCTGGCAGGAAATTCTCTTATCTTACTGTGAACAGAAGCCTATTGACCTATAGTAACTAGAAGCTATTGATGTCCAACACTGGGTCTCTGTCACTCTAAGCTTGCCTGGGATGGCAAGGTTTCTCACACTTCAGCACATCAAATGCTGCCATTGACCTTCCCCACTTTGTATCTATGTGGGTGGTAACCATGAGTCTTGGGATTTCCAGTAGAGTTCCAATTTCAAGAAATTGATCACTTTTCAAATGTGTAAGTAGGACTTAATTTCCCTAGTGTTTAAAAATTTTTCATATAAATAAATTTATAAATCTTTAAAAATTTTTCTTTTTTTATTAACTCAGTATCTTGGTTTGTGTCAGGTATATGTGATCCATCTTAGAAAGAATACTAAAATACCAAGATAAGCTGAGGGCATGTGGAAACCCTCAGTGGGTTAACTGCTCATGCTGCTGCTGCTTCGTTGCTCAGTCATGTCCGACTCTTTGCAACCCCATGGACTGTAGCCCACCAGGCTCCTCTGTCCATGGGGATTCTCTAGGCAAGAATACTGGAGTAGATTGCCATGCCCTCCTCCAGGGGATCTTCCCAACCCAGGGATTGCACTCAGGTTTCCTGCATTGCAGGCAGATTCTTGACTGATTGAGCCACCAGGGAAGCCCTAATACTTAATATTCCATAAACACTGGTTTAATATTTATTTGGAGTCTAAAGAGAATCTGGTTTCCAATTAACAAAAATTACATACAGCAGGGAATTTTGCACAGTTATTATGGACTTCATGAAAAATAATACATAATAAAATTAATTGGAATATCAGTTTTTCTCAGTCATGTCTGACTCTTTGCAACCCCATGGACTATAGTCCTTCAGGCTCCTCTGTACATGGGATTCTCCAGGCAAGAATACTGGAGTGGGTAGCCATTCTCTTCTTCAGGGATTCTTCCCAACACAGGGATCGAACATGGGTCTTCTGCATTGCAGGCAGATTCTGAATCATATGAGCCACCAGGAAAGCCCCTTTCACTTTTTTATTCACAAAGGTTAACTAGGATATCAGTTATAATAGACATAGTGTATAAACAACTGAATATTCATCACTAGGGGTTTATATAGTAATTATGAATAAACCACACAATAAAATATAATGTGAGCATTTAAAAATATAAAATTCTGTACTTATGATATGGAATTGATGCTTTCAAATTGTGATACTGGAAAAGACTCTTGAGAGTCCCTTAGATTGCAAGGAGATTCAATCAGTCAATCCTAAAGGAAATCGACCCTGAATATTATTGGAAGGACTGATGCTGAAGCTGAAGCGCCAATACTTTGGAGCCTTATGTGAAGAGCCAACTCATTGGAAAAGGCCCTGATGCTGGGAAAGATTGAGGGCAGGAGGAGAAGGGAGTGGCAGAGGATGAGATGGTTGACTGG
This sequence comes from Redunca redunca, assembly GCA_006410935.1. Classification (NCBI taxonomy): domain Eukaryota; kingdom Metazoa; phylum Chordata; class Mammalia; order Artiodactyla; family Bovidae; genus Redunca; species Redunca redunca. Next base: position 320,012 of record SJYQ01001064.1, on the reverse strand, counting down.
CTCATTGACGCAATGGACATAGTTTGGGCAAACTCTGGAAGACAGTGAAGGGACAGGGAAGCCTGGTGTGCAATAGTCCATGAGGTCATAGAGTCTGACATACTACTGAACAACAACAACATAATATAAAATGTTCTCAAGTTGTTTTAATTGAAAAAAAATACAAAGTTTATAATGACATATATAACATGTTGTGAGTGAAGTGAGTGAAGTTGCTCAGTTGTGTCCAACTCTTTGCGACCCCATGGACTGTAGCCTACCAGGATCCTCCATCCATGGGATTCTCCAGGAAAGAATACTCGAGTGGGTCACCATTTCCTTCTCCAGGGGATCTTCCCGACACAGGGATTGAACTCAGGTCTCCAGCATTGCAGGCAGATGCTTTACCCTCTGAGTCACAAGAATCCCTTATATAACACATTCAGTTCAGTTCAGTCGCTCAGTTGTGTCCAACTCATTGCGACCCCATGAATCACAGCATGCCAGGCCTCACTGTCCATCACCAACTCCTGGAGTTCACTCAAACTCATGTCCATCTAGTCGGTGATGCCATCCAGCTAGCTTGTCCTCTGTCATCCCCTTCTCCTCCTGCCCCCAGTCCCTCCCAGCATCAGGGTCTTTTCCAATGAGTCAACTCTTTGGATGAGGTGGCCAAAGGATTGGAGTTTCAGCTTCAGCATCAGTCCTTCCAATGAACACCCAGGACTCATCTCCTTTAGGATGGACTGGTTGGATCTCCTTGCAGTTCAAGGGACTCTCAAGAGCCTTCTCCAACATCACAGTTCCAAAGCATCAACTCTTTGGTGCTCAGCTTTCTTCACAGTCCAACTCTCACATCCATACATGACTACTGGAAAAATCATAGCCTTGACTAGACAGACCTTTTTGGCAAAGTAATATCTCTGCTTTTGAATATGCTATCTAGGTTGGTCATAACTTTCCTTCCAAGGAGTAAGCATCTTTTAAATTCATGGCTGTAGTCACCATCTGCAGTGATTTTGGAGCCCAGAAAACTTAAAGTCTGACACTGTTTCTACTGTTTCCCCATCTATTTCCCATGAAGTGATGGGACCAGATGCCATAATCTTAGTTTTCTGAATGTTGAGCTTTAAGCCAACTTTTTCATTCTCCTCTTTTACTTTCATCAAGAGACTTTTTTGTTCCTCTTCACTTTCTGCCATAAGGGTGGTGTCATCTGCATATCTGAGGTTATTGATATTTCTCCTGGCAATCTTGATGCCAGCTCGTGCTTCTTCCAGCCCAGCGTTTCTTATGATGTACTCTGCATAGAAGTTAAATAAGCAGGGTGACAATATACAGCCTTGACGTACTCCTTTTCCTATTTGGAACCAGTCTGTTGTTCCATGTCCAGTTCTAACTGTTGCTTCCTGACCTGCATACAGATTTCTCAAGAGGCAGGTCAGGTGATCTGGTATTCCCATTTCTTGAAGAATTTTCCACAGTTTGTTGTGATCCACACAGTCAAAGGCTTTGGCATAGTCAATAAAGCAGAAATAGATGTTTTTCTGGAACTCTTTTGCTTTTTCAATGATCCAGCGGATGTTGGCAATTTGATCTCTGGTTCCTCTGCCTTTTCTAAAACCAGCTTGAACATCTGGAGTTCAAGGCTCACGTATTGCTGAAGCCTGGCTTGGAGAAGTTTGAGCATTACTTTACTAGCGTGTGAGATGAGTGCAATTGTGCGGTAGTTTGAGCATTCTTTGGCATTGCCTTTCTTTGGGATTGGAATAAAAACTGACTTTTTCCA
>SJYQ01001064.1:289857-318014 GCA_006410935.1 Redunca redunca | reverse complement strand
GAGATCTCTAGTCTTTCCCATTCTGTTCTTTTCCTCTATTTCTTTGTATTGATCACTGAGGAAGGCTTTCTTATCTCTTCTTGCTATTCTTTGGAACTCTGCATTCAGATGCATATATCTTTCCTTTTCTCCTTTGCTTTTCACTTCTCTTCTTTTCACAGCTATTTGTAAGGTCTCCCCAGACAGCCATTTTGCTTTTTTGCATTTCTTTTCCATGGGGATGGTCTTGAGCCCTGTCTCCTGTACAGTGTCATGAACCTCCATCCATAGTTCATCAGACACTCTATCACATCTAGTCCCTTAAATCTATTTCTCACTTCTACTGTATAATCATAAGGGATTTGATTGAGGTCATACCTGAATGGTTTAGTGGTTTTCCCTACTTTCTTCAATTTAAGTCTGAGTGTGGAAATATTTCTGTGAATAAACTTACAAATGCATGAAGTATCTCCTGAGGTTTATTCAAGGAACTGGGAGCTGGCTATCTCTGAGGAATGAACTGGTAGCTGGGAGCAGGGGAAAAAATGGAGACTTCTCACTGGACACCATGGAGTATCTTTCCACCTCATATGTACTAATCCTCTTTAATAATTCACAAATCTTATAAATAAATAAAGCAAACTGAGAAGTTTATCACATGTTTTTGTTACATGCTATTTCTCATATCATTCATCTTCTTGGGAGGCATTGTAATGCCGAAGATTTAGGTAGTCAGGTAACTTCTTCTTGATGATATGGACTAGGTTCACATTATTAGCTTTCAGATATTCTGCTGAGATGGCGAACTTTAGGCAACTATGTGCAAGCTGACTCCAGAGGTTATGGGGCTCTTTATAGAGGGAGTACCAGTGAGGACTTAAAAAAACTCTGTTTCCATTCAATGTCTTTTTATTTTTCTGGTTATTTAAGAGGTTAAATGAGGAAACATGGATTAACTGGCACCATATTACTGATTTATTCTGGTAAGTTTTATTGACCTTTCAGACTGGAGCCCTGGGACCCTGCCGTCTAGTTGCTTCTTAATCCTTCTGTGGTTTCACATAGATGTGAGAGTTTCCTAATGTTATATGACTTAAAACTTCATAGAAAGTAAAATAACAAGAGAATCTAAAATTTCATTTCAATTTTAACCCAAACAGAAGTTTAAACTTTTGGGATTCCTTTACTGTAGTTCCTCTTTTTAAGTCCATTGTAAAATATGACCATTTAAAAATGTCTTCTTAAACATGACATTTAGTGAAAAAGCAAGTTATCAAGAAAGAAGCATAAAAGATGTTAAGAGAATTTGTAACAAGAAGAATACAGAGTTATTTCTTCATATCTTCAAGGTTTTGGTTTAATTTCATTTTAGTTTAATGACTCATCATAAGTAGTGTTAATAATAATGGAAAATCATCATACTATAGAAAAAAAAAAACAAACATTTATCCGGCTGACCAGAGATCTTCCTTTAAGTTTTAGATAGGCCCTTTCTCCTTTTACATATAGGTACTTAGTGTGTGCACGTGTGTATATGTTATATTCCTTTTGCTTTGTTACAAATGAAATCTGATTTTTTCCAATTACCAAATAGTTTCTCTATTTATGACCTAGTAAACTTTCACTGAAATGATTTGACCTTACTTGAGAAAGATGCTGCATACTATTTTTCTCCAGAAAATGGAGCTAAATACATATATACTCTTAAAACTGCAGAGAGCAAAGTTTCAGTAGAAAAATTTATGCCAATTCCCTATTATTTAACATTTTAGCTATATATTTTTTCATAGTTTCAACTAATCTTACACTCTGGAGCCTGCAATATAACCCATGTTTGCACTCAAGAAAATCTAGTCCAAGAAGTTCACCTGTGCAAAGTAGGGGAGGGAAGAGTAAGGTGACAACAGTAGAGAAACCTGACAAGCAGTCCTTCGGCCAGGTGATCAAGGAAACCGAAAGTGACAAGGAATGTTGACAGTATGTGCCCTTGATGTGCGGAGATGAAGATGACGCTTCCTCTCTGTGTTCTTCCTCCCCAAACACACAGCTCCAGGTTAATCATGAGAAAAATTAGACAAATCTCAATTGAAGGAACTTTTACAAAATACCTGTCTGATACTTTTTTAAAGTGTCAGAATAATCAAACTCTAAGTCAGAGAAGCTCTTAGAGCACATAGTGTTAGTTGCTCAGTAGTGTCTCACTCTCTGCGACCGAGTGGACTGTAGTCTTCCAGGCTCCTCTGCCCACAGAATTCTCTAGGTAAGAATACTGGAGTGGCTTGCCATTTCCTTCTCCATAGAACACATAACAACAAAATATAACAATGCATCCTGGATGAGATCCTGGAGGATAAAACTAATATTTTATTTTCTTCTCTAGGGTCATTGAAATAAATGGACTTTAGTTAATATTAATGTATCAGTTTTGGCTCACTAGTTGTCATAAAGCTCTAAACCTAAAGTAATATGTTAATAATAAGGAAAACTGAGGGCAGGGTATTTGGAAACTCTCTGTACTATTGTCTTGATATTTCTGTAACCCTGGAACTGCTCTAAAACTTTATTAACAACATAGGTTACCAAGACTTAAAAGAAATAATATATTCCTTTCATTCACCAGGAAATTCTGGTACTACTAACAGATTCTACTGTCATTAGTTTAACACCAGGCATTATACAAGTAATTTTTTATTGTTCTTTTTAGTTTAGATAAATGTAATAGGAAAACTCAGCAGTGGCCGAAGGGCTGGAAAAGGTCAGTTTTCATTCCAATCCCAAAGAAAGGCAATGCCAAAGAATGCTCAAACTACTACACAATTGTACTCCTCTCACATGCTAGTAAAGCAATGCTGAAAATTCTCCAAGCCAGGCTTCAGCAATATGTGAACCATGAATTTCCAGATGTTCAAGCTGATTTTAGAAAAGGCAGAGGAACCAGAGATCAAATTGCCAACATCTGCTGGATCATCGAAAAAGCAAGAAAGTTCCAGAAAAACATCTATTTCTGCTTTATTGACTGTGCCAAAGCCTTTGACTATATGGACCACAACAAACTGTGGAAAATTCTGAGAGAGATGGGAATACCAGACAACCTGACCTGCCTCTTGAGAAACCTGTATGCAGGTCAGGAAGCAACAGTTGGAATTGGACATGGAACAACAGACTGGTTCCAAATAGGAAAAGGAGTACATCAAGGCTGTATATTGTCACCCTGCTTATTTAACTTATATGCAGAGAACATCATACAAAATGCCAGGCTGGAAGAAACACAAGCTGGAATCAAGATTGCCGGGAGAAATATCAATAACCTCAGATATGCAGATGACACCATCCTTATGGCAGAAAGTGAAGAAGAACTAAAGAGCCTCTTGATGAAAGTGAAAGAGGAGAGTAAAAAGGTTGGTTTAAAGCTCAACATTCAGAAAATTAAGATCATGGCATCTGGTCCCATCACTTGATGGGAAATAGATTGGGAAACCATGGAAACAGTGTCAGACTTTATTTTTCTGGGCTCCAAAATCACTGCAGATGGTGACTGCAGCCATGAAATTAAAAGATGCTTACTCCTTGGAAGGAAAGTCATAACCAAACTTGACAGCATATTCAAAAGCAGAGACATTACTTTGCCAAAAAAGGTCCATCTAGTCAAGGCTATGGTTTTTCCAGTAGTCATATATGGATGTGAGAGTTGAACTATAAAGAAAGCTGAGCACTGAAGAACTGATGCTTTTGAACTCTGGTGTTGGAGAAGACTTTTGAGAGTCCCTTGGACGGCAAGGAGATCCAACCACTCCATCCTAGAAGAGATCAGTCCTGGGTGTTCTTTGGAAGGACTGATGTTGAAGCTGAAACTCCAGTACTTTGGCCACCTGATGTGAAGAGCTGACTCATTGGAAAAGACCCTGATGCTGGGAAAGATTGAAGGCGGGATGAGAAAGGAAAGACAGAGGATAAGATGATTGGATGGCATCACTGACTCAATGGACATGAGTTTGGGTAAACTCTGGGAGTTGGTGTTGGACAGGGAGGCCTGGTGTGCTGCAGTTCATGGGGTCACAAAGAGTCGGACACGACTGAGTGACTGAACTGAACTGAAGAGGAAAAAATGAATCATGCATATCTTCATACACTTCCATTTTTCTCCACGAAGGAAAAAGGAAAAGGATGAAAATTATGCAGGCAGGTTGTCACTACAGAGGAATTCGGAACTGAGAATAGTGCTCTCTGGGACGTGTTCATGGTGGGATGGTGTGCATATGTGTGCACGTGTGCATGCGTGGGTACATGTATGTACTTGCGTCTCTGTGTTGGGAGTATAGAAAGAACAAACTGTAAGATGTTCTGTGGCAAAAGGCAGTGTGGAGAAGATGTGAGAGATCAGAATAGTAAGGGAAGAGATGAAGCTCTTTAGCTGAAGGAAATGTTTCCCAGGAATTTTAGAGACCCAAAGAGATAAGAATTTTTAAAAATTAACTCACTACAGGATTGAATGAGATATAGGAATAAAGACTGAAATATCTGTTTGGCTGTTCTTTGAATATAATGCATTCTGGGGTGGAAAGGTGTGTGTTATGTATTTATAAGCATTGCAATTATATATGTATGTCCATTTTAAATTAAGTTTTAAAAATGAAACAATTCATTATAATATGGATTACAATAATAATATCTTGTCAAAAAATAAAATGTTACCTATACTTCAAATGTATTCTCAGATGTAAATATGTAGTTCTATTACAAAATAGAATAGTATAATAATGTGAACTTATTTTGAAACAATAAATTTAAGTATCATATCCATTATTATTTTCTTGCAGGGTTTCTTTGAATATTCGGAATTAGCTGTCTCTTTTCTGATTTCTTTACATGTGATATATATGTACTAGAAATGAAATTCAGAAAATTCAAATTTTATGCATTCAACTCTGAATTTTCTTTCTGATAAAAGAATCACAGAAATTGATTCTAAATTTTGTATTTAATGCTTCCTTTTTATTTAAAAATAGATTTTGTACTAAATGTAAAGTTTAATATACACTTACAAATGTCTTTTTCTCATTAATAACCCCAAATTTTTGAGGATAATAAAATAAAATTGATCTCATTTCTAATACATTTTAAAGTGATTTTATTGCTATAGTTATTAATTCACAAATGGCACATACAATTATGAATACAGGAGAAAAAAACATTGAAATACTCCTGCCAGAGAGGTAGCTAATTGCTGAGATATCCTGCTGATAAAATATGAATTATAAATAAAAAGTTGATAAGGAATATAATACATGGAATATAGAGTTTATTCATAACCCCTAAGGCAATGGCACCCCACTCCAGTACTCTTGCCTGGAAAATCCCATGGATGGAGGAGCCTGGTGGGCTTCAGTCCATGGGGTCGCTGAGTCGGACACGACTGAGCAACTTCACTTTCACTTTCATGCATTGGAGAAGGAAATGGCAACCCACTCCAGTGTCTTGCCTGGAGAATCCCAGGGACAGCAGAGCCTGGTGGGCTGCCTTCCATGGGGTCGCACAGAGTCGGACACAACTGAAGCAACTTAGCAGCAGTAGCAGCAGCAGCAACAACTCAAACCCAATACTGTCTGCTTTGGATGCCACTTCCACCCCTAAAACACGAAGAGGCACAGAGAAAATAAGGCAGAAGAGGCATTTCTGTCACTCAACTTTCTGTGGGGAGATAAGGCATATTCGGATCCAACTATGGTATGTGTGTTGCTGTTGCTTGGTGGCTAAGTCGTGTCTGACTCCTTTGCAAGCCATGGCAGTAGCCTGACAGGTTCCTCTGTCCATGTGATCTCCTAGGCAAGAGTACTGGAGAGGGTCGCCATTTCCTNTTGCTGAGATATCCTGCTGATAAAATATGAATTATAAATAAAAAGTTGATAAGGAATATAATACATGGAATATAGAGTTTATTCATAACCCCTAAGGCAATGGCACCCCACTCCAGTACTCTTGCCTGGAAAATCCCATGGATGGAGGAGCCTGGTGGGCTGCAGTCCATGGGGTCGCTGAGTCGGACACGACTGAGCAACTTCACTTTCACTTTCATGCATTGGAGAAGGAAATGGCAACCCACTCCAGTGTCTTGCCTGGAGAATCCCAGGGACAGCAGAGCCTGGTGGGCTGCCTTCCATGGGGTCGCACAGAGTCGGACACAACTGAAGCAACTTAGCAGCAGTAGCAGCAGCAGCAACAACTCAAACCCAATACTGTCTGCTTTGGATGCCACTTCCACCCCTAAAACACGAAGAGGCACAGAGAAAATAAGGCAGAAGAGGCATTTCTGTCACTCAACTTTCTGTGGGGAGATAAGGCATATTCGGATCCAACTAGGGTATGTGTGTTGCTGTTGCTTGGTGGCTAAGTCGTGTCTGACTCCTTTGCAAGCCATGGCAGTAGCCTGCCAGGTTCCTCTGTCCATGTGATCTCCTAGGCAAGAGTACTGGAGAGGGTCGCCATTTCCTTCTCTAGGGGATCTTCCCCACCCAGGGATCAAACCCATGTCTCCTGCATCGGCAGTTGGGTACTGTACCACTGAGTCACCAGGGAAGACCAACTATGGTGTAGAGTAATGTTAATATAGTCAGAGGTGGGATAAATTACTTTTCTCTAGTACAGATAAGCTGTATTTGAGTTGGATCTTAACCATAAGTAGGATTTGAATTTGCAGTGTTGGTAAAGTTGGACTTTCTGGGTGCAGTTAAGACCCATGAGCAATAACACCAGAACAAAAAGAAAGAAGAAAGCTGTGGCAAATGAAGTGAAGAGTTAAACTTGATTGAAGTGTTTGAACAGAAGTAGTTTGAGATAATGTATAGTAAGGGTAATGTGGTAATGATGCAGGGAAAATGGTTGTAAAATGAGATAAGCAGGTAATAAAATCCGTAGCTATCTAGATACTTAACTGAGTTGATCCGTTGTTTAATACAGTCACTTATTCATTCAAGCATTTCTTGACTGCCTACTATGTGCTGAATCATTGTGTACTCCTTGTGCAGAAATCAGTTTCTGAACTTTATTCCCAAAATTATTTAGGATTTAGGAAGAGTTAACCAGGATGTAAACTAAGTTAACAAGTTAACCAAATTAACCAAGAAGTAAACAAAGATAAGAAGTCAAGGATTCTTGCTGCCTTTCATCTTCCCTGATAGAACAATCAGAGGCTACACAGAGACCATCTGTGAGTGGTCTCACTTACAGAAAAGCAACATGGGGACATCCCTGGTCATCCAGTGGTTAAGAGTCTGCCTTCCAGTGCAGGGGATGCAGATTTGATCCCTGGTCTGGGAACTAAGATCCCGCATGCCCGAGGAACAAGTAAGCCCAGGCACTGCAACTAGTGAGAAGCCCATGCACCGCAATGAGGACCTGATGCAATGAAACAAAGAAAGTATGAAAAAAAATATATTGAGTAAAAAATAACCATTAAAAAGAAAAGAAAAGCAACACAATGTGACCAGGGCCACATAGAGCATGAGCCAACCCGGCTGACTTGGGACTCTTTCTGTGTGAGGCAGTCTAGCATGTGGCTTCGGGGCAAGAGTTCTGGATGCAAGTCTGGCTTGGTATCCTCACTGTCACTAGCTAGCCGTGTAGCCTTGGGCATATCACTTCATCTGTGATTATGTTCCCTCCGTGTCACAGTTTCTTCATCTGTAATACAATAAAGTGCTTGCTTAGACCAGCCTGGTAAAGGGCGAGTACTTAAACATCAGTTATCAAAGTTATAACATATTTGATCTAAATAACAAGGGATGACTCTTTGGAGAGTCTTGGGCATTTTATTTTTAAGTCTGCGGTATCTCTCAGGGCCCAGGGAATGGGGCTCACGGCCTTGCTTCCTTCTGTTCAAGACCATTGTCAGAGAGTTGAGAGCTGTCTTGTTCAGTTGCTCAGCTGTGTCCAACTCTTTGCAACTCCACGAACTGCAGCATGCCAGGCTTCCCTATCCTTTACCATCTCCCTGAGTTTGCTCAAACTCATGCCCATTGAGCCATTGATGCCATCCAACCATCTTGTCCTCTGGCACTAGAGAGAAGCCCATCACCCCCTTCTCCTCCTGCCCCTAATCTTTCCCAGCATCAGGGTCTTTTCCAGTGAGTCAGCTCTTCACATCAGGTGGCCAAAGTATTGGAGCTTCAGCTTCAGCATCAGTCCTTCCAATGAATATTCAGAACTTACTTCCTTTAGGATGGACTGGTTTGATATCCTTGCAGTCCAAGGGGCTCTCAAGAGTCTTCTCCAGTACCACATTTCAAAAGCATCAATTATTTGGTTCTCAGCCTTCTTTACGGTCCAACTCTCATATCCATACATGACTACTGGAAAAACCAAAACTTGACTATACAGAACTTGTTTGGCAAAATGATGTCTCTGCTTTTTAATACACAGTCTAGGTTTGTCATAGCTATTCTTCCAAGGAGCAAGCATCTTTTAATTTTGTGGCTGCAGTCACCATTCCCAGTGATTTGGAGCCCAAGAAAATGAAATCTGACACTGTTTCTACATTTTTCCCATGAAGTAGTGGGGACCAGATGCCATGATCTTCATTTTTTGAATGTTGAATTTTAAGCCAGCTTTTTCACTCTCTTTCACATTCATCAATAGGCTCTTTAGTTCCTCTTCACTTTCTGGCATTAAAGTGATATCATCTGTATATCTGAAGTTGTTGATATTTCTCCCAGAAATCTTGATTCCAGCTTGTGATTCATCTAGGCTGACATTTTGCACGATGTACTCTGCATATAAGTTAAATAATCAGGGTGACAATATACAGCCTTGATGTACTCCTTTTCCTATTTGGAAGCAGTATGTTTTTCCATGTCTAGTTCTAACTGTTGCTTCCTGACCTGCATACAGGTTTCTCAGGAGGCAGGCAGGTGGTCTGGTATTCCCATCTTATCAAGAATATGCCACAGTTTGTTATGATTCACACTGTCAAAAGCTTTAGCATAGTCAATGAAACAGAAGTAGATGTTTTCCTGGAATTCCCTTGCTTTTTCTGTGATCCAATGGATGTTGGCAGTTTGATCTCTGGTTCCTCTGCCTTTTATAAATCCAGTTTGAACATGGAAGTTCTTGGTTCACATAGTGCTGAAGCCTAGCTTGAAGGATTATGAGCATAATCTTGCTGGCATATGAAACGAGTGCAATTATATGGTAATTTGAACATGTTTTTGTCATTACCTTTCTTTGGGATTGGAATGAAAACTGACCTTTTCCAGTCCTGTGGCCACTGCTGAGTTTTCCAAATTTGCTGGCATAATGAGGGCAGCACTTTAGCAGCATCATCTTTTAGGATTTGAAATAGCTCAGCTGAAATTCCGTCACCTCCACTACAGTAATGCTTCTTAAGGCCCACTTGATTTCACACTCCAGGATGTCCAGCTCTAGGTGAGTGACCACACCATCATGGTTATCCACGTCATTAACCAGATAAGAGCTGTCTTACCTCTGCCTTTTCTGTTTGTTTTATGCCACATCTATTTCCATTTAGTCTGGACATCCAGGTTGGGTAAGTAGATGCTTAAACATTTGAAAATTCCTTTATCGTACTTTATCATAAATATAGTACTAATGAGGATTGTAAGGAAACATCAGTATTTTCAAGAAGAAAATCAGTTGATCAGTTCCAGTTTCAAATTATCTTCAGAGAATTTAACATTTCAGATCCAGTGCTCATCTTTTTTTGACTCAAATTCCTGGTCACATTATTAGCAAGAATCCAAATACTAAATATTCTGTCACCCACCCCTTCATTTTTTAAAAAATAAAATGTTTTTTAGAGCAGTTTTAAATGAACAAAATTGAATGGAAAATGTTGAGAGTTCCCATTTACCCTCTCACCCCTTCACCCCTCTGTGTTTTCTCTCCTTTCTTTACGTATCAGTTATACAACTTTGGACATGACTGAGCGACTGAACTGAACTATACAACCTTTAGAATTTTTTTTTGGTGATTGCTCTAAACTTTATAGTACACATTTAAAATCAATCCAAGTCCATATGGGAAGGGGGAGTCGTGCATTGGTGTTTAATGGGGACAGAGTTTCAGTTTAGGAAGATGAAAATTCGGCAGATGGATAACGGTGAGAATTGCACAACAATATGAATGTACTTAGTGCCACTGAAAGTACGGTTAAATATAATTAAAATAATATGTTTTATATTATGTGACTTTTACTACAATTAAAAAGAAATGTTATACCACCTCACAGGCAGTACAACTATCTTATAAAAACCAAATATCTCCAATTCCCCACCTTCCATCCTTTTTACCTTTGCAGTCATTCATTACAGTTACACATAAGCATATAGGTATACATACATTCTTAATCAGATACATTGTTACCATTATTTTGTGTACAGATTATTATCTGTTAGATTAATTAAGAATAAGAAAATAAAAGTTTTTATTTTACCTTCACTTATTCATTCCGTGATGCTCTTTCTTTCTGTATGGAAACCCAAATTTCTGACCTATGTCATTTTCCTTTCAGCATTTTTTGGAAAGGCAGGTTTACTGGCTACAAATTCCCTCTAAAGTCTTTATTTCTTTTTCACATTTGAAGGATAATTTTGCAGGCTACAGAATTCTAGATTTCTTCTTTTTAAATGTTCTAAATATATCACATAAACTCTTCTTGAGTGCATGATTTCTGAGGAGACATCAAGAGCACGTCTTTGCTTCTTTAAAAGTAGAATTTTTTTCTTCTGTTTCCTTTCCGAACTTTTGCCTTTATCTCTGATATTCTAAAGTTTGACTACTACATATTTAGGGTAGGTTTGTTTGTTTTCATTTATCTCGCATGGTGTTCTCTGAGCTTCCTGGTTATATGATTTTGTGTTTGACGTTAATTTGGAAAAATTCTCAACACTATTGCTTCAAACATTGCTTATGTTTCTTCCTCGGTTTCCGCTTCCTCTGGTGTTCCTACTACATGTGTGTTACACCTTTTGTAGTTGTGCCACAGTTCTGGGACACTCTGTTGTTGTTGTTTGTCTTTTCTTTGTTCACTTTGGGGCAACTTTCTGTTGCCATATCGTCAGACCCAGAGATTCATTCCTCAGCTATGTCACGACCTACTGAGCTCATCAAAGGCACTCTTCATTTCTGTTATAACATTTTTGGTCTTTAGCATTACTTTAAAATTCTTTCTTAGAATTTCCATCTCTCTGCTTCTATTATCCATCTGTTGTATGTTGTCTGTTTTTTCCATTAAAACCCTTAGCATATTAATCATTGTTTTTTAAAAATTTCTGGTCTGATAATGCCAACATTTCTACCATATCTAACTTACTCTGGTTCTGATGCTTGTTTAGTCTCTTTAAACTGTGTTCTTTGTCTCTTAAAATACTTCATGTTTGTTTGTTTGTTTGCAGGTGGGCAAGATGTAGGTGGGCAAAAGATGTGCAGTCATACAGCTCCATGGTGTAACACTAGTGTGTGGGGGAGGGGAAATGTTCTCTAGTCCTGTGGCTAGATCTCAGTCATTTGCATAATCCAATAGCCCTGGACTGTGAACTTTGTCAGTGCTTCCCTGTCCCATCAGCTCTCTTAGGCGGAGCAGGATGGGTAGAGGGAACTAGATTGCATAGTTCTGTTTCTGCCAGGTAGGTTAGGCTTTGACAAAATCCCATCACATTGCATGCCTGCTCGGTCACTCAGTCGTGTTCAACTCTGCAAACCCATGGACTATAGCCTGCTAGGCTTCTCTGTCCATGGGATTCTCTAGGCAAGAATACTGGAGTGGGTTGCCATTTCCTCCCCCAGGGGATCTTCTTGACCCAGGGATCCAGCTGACATCTCTTGTGTCTCATGCATTGGAAGGCAGGTTCTTTACTGCTATGCCACCTGGAAAGCCACCCTTTCCCCCAACCAGGTTAAGCTCTGGTAAAAATAGTTTCTCTGAAGAACAGGTCTTATTAAGAAGAACAGAATATTCTGATATATTTCCAAATAGTTCCTTTTTTCCTTAATTTTCCAGAAGTATGAGGGGATTTTTCTAAAATATTCACTGTGACAACTTGATAGAGCTCCAAGAAGTAAAATTATCTATGATTTTCTGTAGTTTGAAAATGATATATGCCTAGCCTAGGTATAGTGTTCCTTTTTTTTTTCTTGTACTTGTCCAGCTTGGTGTTTGCACAAAAGTGTGGGACTCCCCTGTGGCTTGTTTCTCTGGGAATTTTTAACTCTCAGAATTGTCTGCACTGGACCTCCAGCAATTTGTCAATTACAGCTCAGGTTTTCCCACCCAGGCACTGGTAACCATGGAGGTTTCTGTTTGCAGATATCTGTTCCAGTAAGGTGTGATTCTCTGTCTCTATCCATCTCTCCAGTTTTAGGGGCAGTGGTTTTCCCTGTGACCTGACTTAGCTGACATATCTAAGAAGACTTGTTGACTTTTCAGTTCATTCAGCTTTTGACTTGTTAGGATGGAATAGTGACTGCTAAGCTCTTGACATGTTGGACCAGAAACCAGAGGTCAACCTGTCGTCCACTAAATACTCACACTGATCCACAGCATCTGTGGAGCCCCATAAGTTTTGATTATTGATGGCTTAGTGTAGGCTGGGGTCCGATCTTCCCGTTTTACAATATTTGGGTCATTGGGAACATTTTGTGTGTGTGTGTGTGTGAAGTTCTAGTACATCTAGTTCTCACTTTGTCCAGTAAATTTCAACAGTAATACCCTGCTTGTTGGCCTCTGAGGCAGCAGAGGTTTCATTGTGGAGTATGAGTCTGCCTTGCCTGTCCCTCCGGATAAACAATTGCTCACTGTGGCTCTGGGGCCCCCACCCAAGGTAAATGACTCAGTTGCAATTTCAAAAATATCATAAGCAAGCACAGAATATTTGTCAAGGAAACGGGACAATAAAGCCTCCTTTAACCAAGTTATGTCTAGCTGAATTACTATGGTGTTGAAAGGCATTGAGCAGAATCCTAAGAGCAATAAAAGAAGCTTTGTCATAACCATTAGTAATACTGTTCAACGTTGAGCATTTTCTTTCATTGCCTCTTTTCATTCTCTTCTTCGACAGATTTTGTCCCAGCACTGGTTATCCTGTGTGATCATTTATTCCAGACATTTATTTTGTCTCATCCCAGTGTGTCCCCTGATAAGCTGTATAAGCTCTGATAAGAACTTGGAAAATTCTGGATTTCAGTGTTCACCACCAAATTTTGAAATCATAGAATCCCTGACATTTCTTCCTTCTAGTTCAAAAGCATTTAATAAACTATGGATTATTGAGCAAGTGACCATTTGGAGTGATGTTAGGCAGAGAAAGCAACTGAGAAGGCTTGGACCTGGAATACTGTCTCTCACCTTTCTTCCACTATACCCCTTCTCTAACAAGTTTCTGCTGTGGCTTCCAGATCTGGTTCTAATTTCATCTGCCCTGAGAGAATGTTCCTAACTTTTTGTGTAGTGATTCCTCTTTCCTGTCCCCCAAGTCTCTGATATGACTTAATAGAAACATTCTATGGCTCTGAAGTTTACCTGTGTGCCTGCTGCTTCTCCCCATTCCCACCTCATGCACCACGAGCTGCACAAGAATAGGAGCCATATTTCACTCACCTTCAAGTGGACAGAGCTCATCCACCCTCTATGTGCTCAGTAGCTAAGTCCCGTCTGACTTTTTGTGACCCCACGGGCTGTGGTCCACAAGGCTCCTCTGACCATGCGGTTTCCTAGGCAAAATACTGGAGTGGGTTGCCATGCCCTTCTCCAGGGAATCTTCCTGACCCAGGGGTGAAATCTGCACTCCTGTGTTTCCTGTGTTGGCAGGCAGACTCTCTACTTCTGAGCCACCTGGGAACTCCACCCATCCTCTAATACATGCCATTTATTTATTTCAGATAATTTTGGTAGTAGATTAAAATCTTATGTTTTATCGATGATATGTAGGTTCCAAACAAGCCTACAAGTGTGCTCAGCAAGCATGTGTGGGTACCTTCTTTTTGCGTTTGCTTCAGTTCTGGGTGCATGGCAAGGGATCAGTAAGTATCAGTTCTGGGTATATAGCAAGTGGTCAGTAAGTAGATGTTATAAATCTCTGAATTGGAAGAGGACAGAGGATGGTATTCTTGATGGGTCCTTTCTTAAGAATCTACCTTTTTAATCATCATTTAAAAGCAGTAACTTAGTTGCATGTCATTCATATCAAGTAGAAGTTTAAATGGTTTTAATCTGTGACTTTAGGCAACTAAAACTAGATTCACAATCATTTACTCACTGAAAGTGAGTGCCAGTTTATCTAACATTAAAGAGTACATTTTAAACAGTGCAAGGTCTTATAGCTGTTTTTAAAAATATTCTTTTCTTACAGGGCTGAATCAAGGGCCTAGGGAACTGATGTGAGCAGGCAATTCCTTTGCAGCTCAGAGGGCAAAATGAAGATGAGAATAGGAAAGCTCTCAATGTTGGGCTTCCCCGGTGGCTCATTAGTCAAGAATTTGCCTGCCAGTGCAGGAGACTTGGGTTCGATCCCTGGGTCAGAAAGATCCCTTGGAGAAGGAAATTGTAACCGACTCCAGTCCATGGACAGGGGAGCCTGGTGGGCTACAGTCCATGGGGTCACAAGGAGTTGGACATGTTTTAGCGACCAAACAACTCTCAGTGTCAATGTACTTTCTCCAACCCAAGCTCTCCACCACAGCACTCTCACTGTGACTTGACTAACAGAAGAAGAAATTTGCCAACATTCTCTTGTGTACTTTCATTGGCAGTAGGTCCATCTGAGGGCTGAATGAGACCAGAGGTGGGTCCTTGAGTTCCTGATTATTGAGACAGGAAAGGTAGTTGAGGATTTTGTAAATTGTTAGGTGAATTCATTTAGGCTAACACAAAGTTTTCTCTACCTAAAAAAACCAGAAGGAGGATTTTTAATTGAGTTATTGAGATAATTGTTTAAGTGTGTTTGGCTCTGTGGGCAGCTTTGGAGTTTTTCCTTCTTGCTATTTGTTGATGACATGGTCAGTAGGTCTCGTGGAAGACCTCAACACCTGACCAACAGTCATCTTCTCCACCCTCAGGCTTGACGTCATTCAGGGTGACTCAACATGACAACCTCGCCTCACGGTTCCATGCCTGCCTCACTTTCAAGAAAATCATTCAGGCCCTACTCCATGACCACACCCTGGACCTGTCACATTGATCTTGCTGCCATTTAAAACATCACACCCATTCTTTTTGAAATAAATAAATACTATTTTAGTTTAAAGATAGCAAGGTGGAAGAGTGATACACAAAACATAAATGTCAATGCTACAGAATATACCAGTAAAAATAGCTGGGACAGTCCCTGGCAGTCCAGTGGTTAAGACTGGACTTCTAAGGCAGAGGGTGCAGGTTCGATTCCTGGTTGGGAAACTAAGATCCCACAAGCCACAGGGCCAAAAATGAATAAATAAATAAAGTTTTTAAAAAGCCTATAAAAATGCTTAAACTTCAGATAGAGTTGCCTGTAATGAGTTTGCAGCACTATCACAGTCATTCTCAACCTGCGTTCCTCCTCCTCTCCTTCTCCCTCCCCAACCCCTCATTGATCCCAACACACCAGTTCTTTGACTTTTGTGTATCTTTATTCAGAGCCCTTTGTCCTTTTCCCCATTAGGTCCCACTTCTCTTCACTTAGCTCCTTACCCACACCATCATTTCATCCCTTTGCTTGCCAGTACCATGAAGCCTCTTGTTCTATTGTTTCCCTTACCACCCCAGATGGGAGAAAACTCCACAAACCTTACTAAAGCTAATTGCTTCCTTCTCTACTTTTGCATTCAACTCATTGACATTTCACGAGAAAAGTCACACAGTAGCCAGAATCGGTCCACTGCAGCTTTGTGTCTCTAATCTTGATGGGCATCTGTATCTCCCTGATATGTATTATGTTTATATATATGTTATGTTATGTTGTATATTATATTTTTCCTAGTCAACACACTCCTATTCTATGTGGTGTTTCAGACAATAGCTATATCTCTCAAAGGGATAAACCTTCCCTCCCTAGCTCCTCTTCACCTTCAGCCTCTGATCTTCTGTTTCACAGAGAAAACAAATATGTAGTTAAACAGTAATTTCTTCAGTTTACTTATATAGATCCCTACCTTTTCCTTCTCTCCCCTGTTAAAATGAAAGAGATCCTCTTCCTTATGCTTAGGGGCTTAACTTAAAAAAATTTTTTTATTGAAGTATAGTGGATTTGTAATATTATGTTAGCTTCTGTACAGTAAAGTGAATCAGTTTTACATATACCCATTCTTGTGTAGCTTTTTTTCCCATATGGGTCATTACCAAGTATTGAGTAGAGTTCCCTGTGCTATATAGTAGGGGACTTTGCTGGTGGCTCAGCTGGTAAAGAATCTGCCTGCAATGCAGGAGATACTGATTCAATCCCTGGGTTGCAAAGTGCCCCTGGAGAAGGGATAGGTTACCCACTCTAGTATTTGTGGGCTTCCCATTTGGTTTAGACAGTAAAGAATCTGCCTGCAATGTGGGAGAAATGGATTTGAGCCCTGGGTCGGGACGATCCCCTGGAGGAGGGCATGACAACCCACTCTAGTATTCTTGCCTGGAGAATCCCATGGACAGAGGAGCCTGGGGGGCTACAGTCCATGGGGTCACAGAGAGAGGGACATGACAGAGTAAACTAGCAGAGCACAGCATGTAGTAGGTCATATTAGTTATCTGTTTTATATATAGTAATGTGTATATGTCAATCTGGAGAAGGAAATGGCAACCCACTCCAGTATTCTTGCCTGGAAAATCCCATAGATGGAGGAGCCTGGTAGGCTACAGTCAGTCCATGGGGTTGCAAAGAGTCAGACTCGACTGAGCAACTTCACATCATTTTCTAATATGTCAATCTCCATCTCCCAATTTATCCCTCCCCTCTTTTCCCTCCTGGTAACCCTAAGTTTGTTTTCTACATCTGTGACTCTATTTCTGTTTGTAAATAAGTTCATTTGTACTATTTTTTTTAGATTATGGGCTTAACTCTATTCCATCCCAGTCTTCATATTTAATATTAATGTCTCCCTCTCCACTGGCAATTTAAATATACGTATATATTTCCAGTGGTTGAGGGGGAGCACTCTCATTTCTAATTTCTGCCCACTGTTGTTACCCTAGTTGTTTTCTATGTAGAGGCCATTTTCTTGAAATAACTCTCTTTACTGAATCACCCACAGCACCCCTACTCAACCACAACACAACTTGGTCCTCCATTCTTAATGCTCTACTCAAACAGATCTTTAAAAGGTCACTATTTCCTTGTGCTGTGTGCTTAGTCGCTCAGTGATGTCCGACTCTTTGTGACCCCATGGACTCTTTGTGAGTCCATGAGGATTCTCCAGGGAAGAATACTGGAATGGATTGCCATGCCATCCTCCAGGGGGTCTTCCCAACCCAGGGATCGAACCCAGGTCTCCCACATTGCAGGCAGATTGTTTACCATCTGAACCACCAGAAAGCCCAAGAATACAGAAGTGGGTGGCCTATCCCTTCTCCAGAGGATCTTCCCAACCCAGGAATTGAACCAGGGTCTCCTGCATTGCAGGCAGATTCTTTACTAGCTGAACTACCAGAGAAGCCCTTGTAGCTAACTGTAAAAAATGTTTGTCAGTCTTTATCTTCCTGGATCTCTCACTGATAAAATTATGACACTGATTGCTCCCTCCTTCTTTAAATACGTTCTCTCACATTTTCCATGACACAGCACTGCCTTGTTGCCCCCCACATCTGTGTATGTCCATTCATGGTTACCTTGCTGTCTCCTCTCCCTCTTCCCTATACCTTTTAGTTTTTTTTTTTTTTTAATTTATTTTAATTGGAGGCTAAGTACTTTACAATATTGTGGTGGTTTGGGGGATGCAGAGGGAGTTGGGTGGGAGGATCAGGATGGGGAACACATGTACACCCATGGCTGAGTCATGTGAATCTACGGCAAAAACCCCATATCTTTTAAATCGATGCTACTCCGAGTGTTGTCTTTGAGGCTTTTCCACTGTCATTCCACACCTGGCAGTAGGCAGAATAGTAGCACCCTCCCCAGAGGTGTCTACATCCTAATTGCCAGAACCTGGAAATGAGTTACCTTGCCTACAAAGGGGACTGTGTGGATCTGATTAGGTAAGGACTGTGAGATGGAGAGTGAGCCAGTGTAATCACAAGAGTCTTTATAAGGGAGAAAGAAAAACTGGAGAGTCAGTGGAGGGGTTATGGTGATGGATGCAGCATTTCAGCCTCCTGAAGCTGGAAAAGGTAAGGACGTATGTTTTCCTCTAGGGCCGCCAGGAGGAACACAGCTTTGCCAGCAGCCTGACACTCTAAGACTCACTTCAATCCTCTGACTTCCAGAACTACAACACACATTCATCTTGTTTCAAGCTATTGAGCTTGTGATCGCTTGTTATAGCAGCAGTCAGAAACTGAGATAGAAACCTCTCCCTGGACAATCTTTTCTGAGGCTTCAGGTCATTTATTCTTTGCCCATCAGAAGACCCCTGAATTAGTTATGGTAACCTTGTTGTTGTAACAAACTCACCCCCAAAATATATGATTCGTCCATCATAATCAGGCTAAATGTCGCTCACAGAGCAGGACTCTGTGTGTGTGCTCAGTTGCTTCAGTCATGTGTGACTCTTTGCGACTCTATGAACTGTAGCCCACCAGACTCAGAGGAGCCCCATGGAATTCCATGGAATTCTCCAGGCAAGAATACTGAAGTGGGTTGCCATGCCCTCCTCCAGTGGAGCCTTCTAGCCTAAGGATGGAACCTGAGTCTCTTACGTCTCCTGCAGTGGCAGGTGGATTCTTCACCACCAGCGCCTTCTGGAAAGACCTTGTAGCAGGGTTGGGTCAGTAGAAGGGCCCCTCCTCAGTTGTTTAGTAACTCAAGCTGACAGAGCTCCTGCTATCTTCAGCATTTGCTGAAAAGAAAAAGAGCATGGGAGAAGAAGATCATGGACCAGAGTACGCAGGGAGTTTTTTGTAAGCAAGTCCATAAGTGAGGTTTTTTCTCTCTTTTCTCATTTTTCTTCTCATATTCCACTGGTCAGATTTAGTCACAGCAGCATCCAACTGCAAAAGATACAGGGAAATGTAGTCTACTTATGTCATCGTGATGAAAGAGAAAATGTGGCTTTTGTTTGGAAGCTTTGTGAAAGTGAAATGAAAAAGTGAAGTCGCTCAGTCATGTCTGACTCTTTGCGACCCCATGGACTGTAGCCTACCAGGCTCCTCCATCCACAGGATTTCCAGGCAAGAGTACTGGAGTGGGTTGCCATTTCCTTCTCCAGGGGATCTTCCCAACCCCCTGAAAGAGAAAATGTGGATTTTGTTTAGAAGCTTTGTGAAATGTCTCCCAAAATTTTCAAAGTCAGACCTATTTTCAGAAAACTGGAGCCACATAGCCAACTTCTGACTGAATAGCTGTGCTTAGAGGCATCTAAGAACCTTGAACTCAACATTTCAGAAATTAAATCTATCATCTGCTCAATGCTGTGTCCTCCAGGGTTTCTGTGTCACTGAATGGTAGCATTGTTACTCAAGTAGGAAACATGGGGACTGTCTGTGATTTCTCCCTCAGTGCTTAATCAAACACCAGGTCAGTAGTGAAAAAAGAATTATGTTTCAATTTAGTTCATCTCTCCAGCTTGGCTGTCACCATCCTTAATCCCAGCCATCACCATCACTCACCTAGACCACTGAAAATGCCTCACAGTTTGGGTCCATCCCTTTAAAAATAAAAATAAAAAAGCACAGACACCTTTTTATTTTAGATTGGACTATAACTGATTAACAATGTTGGGATAGTTTCAGGTACACAGCAAAGTAACTCAGTCATACATATACATGTGTCCATTTCCCCCCCAAACTCCCCTCCCATCCAGGCTGCCACATAATAGTGAGCAGAGTTCCCTGTGCTCTACTGTAGGTCCTTGTTGGCTATCCATCTTAAATATAGCTGTGTATACGTGTTGATCTCAAACTCCCTATCCCTTCCCCGCTGGAAACCATAAGTTCATTCTCTAAGTCTGTCAGTCTCTTTCTGTTTTGTAAATTCATTTGCATCATTTCTTTTTAGATTCCTCATATAAATAATGCCATATGATATTTTTCTTTCTCCATCTGACTTACTTTACTCAGTAGGACTATCTCTAGGTCCATCCATGTTGCTGCAAATGGCATGCTTTCATTCTTTTTAATGGCTGAGTGATAGTCCATTGTATATACCACATCTTCTTTATCCAATCTGGAACCTTTCTTAATCCCCACGTGAGTGTGTATGCCCTCAGTTTCAATCGTGTCCGATTCTTTGTGACCCCATGGATTGTAGCCCACCAGGCTCCTCAGTCCATGGGATTCTCCAGCCAAGAATGCTGGAGTGGATTGCCATGCCCTCCCCCAGGGGATATTCCTGGCTCACGGATCAAACCCAGGACTCCTGCATTACAGGTGGATTCTTTACCACTGGTGGGCTTCCCTGGTGGCTTAGATGGTAAAGAAGCTGCCTGCAGTGAATGAGACCCGGGTTTGATCCTTGGATCAGGAAGAGAACCTGGAGAAGAGAATGCCATCCCATTCTAGTATTCTTGCCTAGAAAATCCCATGGACAGAGGAGCCTGGTGGGCTGCAGTCCATGGGGTCACAAAGAGTAGGACATTGCTGAGCCACTAACATACTAACACAGTTCTTTATCGCTGAGCCACTGGGGAAGCCCCCTTAATCCCTGCAGTCTTGTATAAATGCCAATCCCCCAATTTGTGCCATTACCCAGTTCAAGTCACTTGTATATTTTCCTAGTATTCTTAAGACAAAGTGAAAACTTAACACAGCTTCCAAGACTTTCATGATCCATCTTCTACTTGTACCTTCCTGCCTCACTTCCAGCCTCTCCCCAAACAACTCTGTCCTGCTGTCACACCAATTTTAATGAATTAATTAATTATTTTCTGGCTGGGCTTGTGAGATCTTAGTTCCCCGACCAGGGATCAAGTATGCACCCGCTCAGTGCTGGAATGGATTCTTAGCCACTGGACAGCCAGAGAAGTCCCAGTTAACTCTTATTTATCTTTCAGACATCCATTCACAAGGCATTTTCTCTGAGAAACATTTCCTGATTGTCCCATAAAAGCTTAGAGCCCATATCATACTCTATTTGTGGAATCATCTGTCTTTCCTGAGAAATTTCAGGTTCTGAGAGAACAGGAAAAGAGTCTGTCTTACTCTTTTTATCCTCAATGCCTAGTCTGGTGCCTAGTGCATAGCAGTGTTGAGTAAATATTTGTTTAAAAAAGGAACAGATCCTCGTTTATGTGTATCTAAGGCTTAGGAAGCTAGATAAAGATGAAGGCACTTATATTCTTCTCATCATGTAGCCCATTCTGCATTTCACTTAAATTTCTTTACTGGTTAAAATTAACATTGTACAATAGTAGCTGCTGTCATGGCATGATCATCAATTGCAAAAAGCAGCTATGTTTTAGGTGTACAGGTATTGTTATCAAATTACCTCATTCATAGTGCTTCAAAGGGACAGAATAATTACAAAGCCACTACTCAGTATAGGTCAAGAATACTTTACAAATAAATACAAAAACAAACCAAAGTTGTTTCCATTTTCAACAAAATGTATGTGTGTATAAATTATATATAAAACATGTGCATTAGATACATATATATACATGTGTATACACACATTTTATATATAATTTCCTTTTAACCCAACTTCATGAGCTTATCACAGCAGAAAAATACATAATTTTATGTTTACTCACAATGGTGTGATCACTCACCTAGAGCCAGACATCTTGGAATGTGAAGTCAAGAGGGCCTTAGAAAGCATCACTACGAACAAAGCTAGTGAAAGTGATGGAATTCCAGTGGAGCTATTTCAAATCCTGAAAGATGATGTTGTGAAAGTGCTGCACTCAATATGCCAGCAAATTTGGAAAACTCAGCAGTGGCCACAAGACTGGAAAAGGTCAGTTTTCATTCCAATCCCAAAGAAACGCAATGCTAAAGAATGCTCAAACTACTGCACAATTGCACTCATCTCACACATTAGTAAAGTAATACTCAAAATTCTCTAAGCCAGGCTTCAGCAATACATGAACCGTGAACTTCCAGGTGTTCAAGCTGGTTTTAGAAAAAGCAGAGGAACCAGAGATCAAATTGCCAACATCCACTGGATCATCGAAAAAGCAAGAGAGTTCCAGAATTATATCTATTTCTGCTTTATGGACTATGCCAAAGCCTTTGACTGTGTGGATAATAATAAACTGTGGAAAATTCTGAGAGAGATGGGAATACCAGACCACCTAACCTGCCTCTTGAGAAACCTATATGCAGGTCAGGAAGCAGCAGTTAGAACTGGACATGGAACAACAGACTGGTTCCAAATAGGAAAGGAAGTACATCAAGGCTATATATCATCACCCTGCTTATTTAACTTCTATGCAGAGTACATCATGAGAAACACTGGGCTGGAAGAAGCACAAGCTGGAATCAAGATTGCTGGGAGAAATATCAATAACCTCAGATATGCAGATGAAACCACCCTTAAGGCAGAAAGTGAAGAGGAACTGTTGAAGAAGAACTAAAGAGCCTCTTGATGAAAGTGAAAGAGGAGAGTGAAAAGGTTGGCTTAAAGCTCAACATTCAGAAAACAAAGATCATGGCATTTCGTTCCATCACTTCATGGCAAATAGATAGGGAAACAGTGGAAACAGTGTCAGACTTTATTTTGGGGGGCTCCAAAATCACTGCGAATGGTGACTACAGCCATGAAATTAAAAGACGGTTACTCCTTGGAAGAAAAGTTATGACCAACCTAGACAGCATATTCAAAAGCAGAGACATTACTTTGCCGACTAAGGTCCGTCTAGTCAAGGCTATGGTTTTTCCTGTGATCATGTATGGATGTGAGCACTGGACTGTGAAGAAGGCTGAGCACTGAAGAATTGATGCTTTTGAATTGTGGTGTTGGAGAAGACTCTTGAGAGTCCCTTGGACTGCAAGGAGATCCAACCAACCCATTCTGAAGGAGATCAGCCCTGGGATTTCTTTGGAAGGAATGATGCTAAAGCTGAAACTCCAGTACTTTGGCCATCTCATGAGTAGAGTTGACTCATTGGAAAAGACTCTGATGCTGGGAGGGATAGGGAGCAGGAGGAGAAGGGGACGACAGAGTATGAGATGGCTGGATGGCATTACTGACTTGATGAACATGAGTCTGAGTGAACTCCAGAAGATGGTGATGGACAGGGAGGCCTGGCGTGCTGTGATTCATGGGGTCGCAAAGAGTCGGACACGACTGAGCGACTGAACTGAATTGAACTGAACTGAAACTGCTAGCTAAAACTCAGCCACTTTTTAATTCACAAAGACCCTAATGTGGTTCTCATAAGGGATTCATCGTACGCTTTGTTATATAATAAAAGAAGAATTACTTGTGAAATCATTATGGTCAATATGGTCTCCCTTTTTCTAAACCAAACCAAGACTACCTCTAAATATGAGTCACAAAATGCATTTGTTTAACTTTAAGCTTGTAAGCATTTGCTTAAAAAATAAATCATTTTAGTATGAAGAATTTTGAAAGAAAGCTTAATAAAAAATAAAATAGGCTTTTGAGGTCCTAAATTATGTTAATATCAGGTTAAGAAAAAGACTTCAATTATTCCAAAGTCTGAAAACTCAGAATTACTATTCCCAAGGAAATCATAATCCTTCTCTTTAGTGTACAATTAGGTTTTCAAAAGTTCTTTTAACATAGAACAATGTGATCCTTTATTTGGAACATCAAGCAACTTAAATTATTATGGGAAGGAATGAATCTAGGTAAGATTTAGGTGCTTTGATTTACATTTAAATGGCATCTTTACTTAAAACTTATCCATACCTTTTCCAGTGGAGAATTTAATAAAAGATGGAAAATAATACAGACGCTTGCTCCTTGAAAGAAAAGCTATGATCAACCTAGACATCATATTAAAAAACAGACATTACGTTGCCAACATAGGTCCATCTAGTCAAAGCTATGGTTTTTCCAGTAGTCATGTACAGACGTGAGAGTTGGACTATAAAGAAAGCTGAGCAGCTAAAGATTGATGCTTTTGAACTGTGGTGTTGGAGAAGACTCTTGAGAGTCCCTTGGACTGCAAGGAGATCCAACCAGTCTATCCTAAAGGAAATCAGTCCAATATTCATTGGAAGGACTGATGCTGAAGCTGAGACTCCAATACTTTGGCCACCTGATGGGAAGAACTGACTCACTAGAAAAGACCCTGATGCTGGGAAAGGTTGAAGGCAGGAAGAGAAGGGAACGACAGAGGATGAGGTGGTTGGATGGCATCACTGAACTAATAAAAGCATACGTATAATTAGTCAATGATAGAGAATATATTTATTAGAATATTTATTAGAATATATTTATTTATTAGAATATAAACTGGAAAACATCTTTTTTCTAATTCAGTTCAGTTTAGTCGCTCAGTTGTGTCTGACTCTTTGCAATGCCATGAACTGCAGCATGCCAGGCCTCCCTGTCCATCACCAACTCCTGGAGTTCACTCAAACTCACTTCCATCAAGTCAGTGATGCCATCCATCCATCTCATCCTCGGTCGTCCCCTTCTCCTCCTGCCCCCAATCTTTTCCAATGAGTCAACTCTTTGCATCAGCTGGCCAAAGTATTGGTTTCAGCTTCAGCATCAGTCCTTCCAATGAACACCCAGGACTGATGAATTTGTAACATCAAGCTAATCTGGTGAGTAGTTTGATGTTTTTGTCTACAATACCATTCTCATAGTTTTCTTTGAGTTTAAGGAAGCAAATTGTTTAACAGTAATAATCAGACTTAAAAATGTTCTGACTGATGCTTAGTGACTCTGAACAGTTCAGGGGAGCCACAGAGAAACTACTCAAAGTGAGGGGAGAGCAAAGACATGAAACTTAGGCAGATTCCAAGATTCTTGTCTCTGCCAGACTCACTGCAGGGAATAAGCCATGATTATCTGTATCACCATTGCAGGTCTAACTCAACCAAGACCTGGTCTGAGCTAATAGGCTCTGTCCTGGCAATATGGTGACACAAAATTGAATTTCAACTGAACAATTAGCCTGAGAGTTGCAATGAATAAAACTGCTCATTTATTTAATCAATGGTGTTAGTTTCCAACGTGTGCCAGCTGTGTAGTAGATTTTTGAAATTCAAATAATAATAACTAGTTCATAGGGGAAGGCAATGGCACCCCACTCCAGGACTCTCGCCTGGAAAATCCCATGGACAGAGGAGCCTGGTAGTCTGCAGTCCATGAGGTCGCTAAGAGCGACACGACTGAGCGACTTCACTTTCCCTTTTCACTTTCATGCGTTGGAGAAGGAAATGGCAACCCACTCCAGTGTTATTGCCTGGAGAATCCCAGAGACAGAAGAGCCTGGTGGGAGGCTGTCTATGGGATCGCACAGAGTCGGACACGACTGAAGCGACTTAGCAGCTGCAGTAGCAGCATTTAGCTTAATATAGTAGGTTAATAAGGAGAAGGCAATGGCAACCCACTCCAGTACTCTTGCCTGGAAAATCCCAGGGACAGAGGAGCCTGGTAGGCTCCTGTCTATGGGGTCACACAGAGTCGGACACAACTGAAATGACTTAGCAACTAGTACATACATAGCACTCACACTTGTCAGGCGTTCTTTTGAGCACTTATTGTAACTCAGTTAATCCTGACAATGACCTAACAAAGCAGTTATTGTTATCAGCCCCACTTTACAGGTAAAGAAACTGAGATGTTGCATGGTTTCATGACTTGCCCAGGGTCATAGAAAGATTTCAATGATGCAGTCCTTGAGAAGTGAGGCCAATGAAGGAGCTGAATAGCATGAGGGTGGCGGTGTGAGGAGAGACATAATAGCAACTAGAGACAGAATCAGTGCCCTTAACACAGACTAAGGGCACCAGTGAAGGCTTCTTGTGAAAATGGTGTCTGAACTAAGTCCTAAAAAACGGGTAGGATTTAGACAAGAGAAGAATGAAGAGAACTTTCAAGGAAGATGAGGGGCCTGAGAAAGTCCTTGAAGCCACAAAGAGCACAAATGTCTGAGGAAAAGCACAAAGGTCAGTGGAATAGAAGTATGTGGCAGGAAGTGGAGGTGGTGCTAAGAGAAGAAGGTGGAGAAGTGACTAAGGACTGACTCCTGAAAAGTCTGGTTCACCATGCAGGTGTTAAGTGTGTTAGTTGCTCAGTCATGTCCGACTCTTTGTGACTCCATGGACTGTATCTCACCAGGTTCCTGGGTCCTTGGAATTCTCCAGGCAAGAATACTGGATGGTAGCCATGCCCTTCTCCAGGAGATCTTGCTGACCCAGGGATCGAACCCAGATCTCCTGTGTTGCAGGCAGATTCTTTACTGTCTGAGCCACCAGAGAAACCTATGCAGGTCATCAGTCAGTTCAGTTACTCAGTCCTGTCTGACTCTTTGTGACCCCATGGACTGCAGCACACCAGGCTTCCCTGTCCATTACCAACTCCTGGAGCTTGTTCAAACTCATGTCCATCAAGTCAGTGATGCCATCCAACAATCTCATCCTCTGTCGTACCCTCCTCTTCCTGCCTTCAATCTTTCCTGGCATCAGGGTCTTTTCCACTGAGTCAGTTCTTCACATAAGTGGCCAAAGTATCAGAGTCTCAGCTTCAGAATCAGTCCTTATTGAGGATTGATTTCCTTTAGGATGTACTGATTGGATCTCCTTGTAGTCCAAGGGACTCTCAAGAGTCTTCTCCAGCACCACAGTTCAAAAAGCATCAGTTTTTGGTGCTCAGCTTTCTTTATAGTCCAAATCTCACATCCATACATGACTACTGGAAAAATCATAGCTTTGATTAGATGGACCTTTGTTGGCAAAGTAATATCTATGTTTTTAAATATGCTGTCTAGGTTGGTCATAGCTATTCTTCCAAGGAGCAAGTGTCTTTTAATTTCATGGTTGCAGTCATCATCTGCAGTGATTTTGGAGCCCCAAAAATAAAGTCTGTCAGTGTTTCCACTGTTTCCCCATCTATTTGCCATGAAGTGATGGGACCAGATGCCGTGATCTAGTTTTCTGAATGTTGAGCTTTAAGCCAACTTTTTCACTCTCCTCTTTCACTTTCATCAAGAAGCTCTTTAGTTTTTCTTCACTTTCTGCCATAAGGGTGGTGCCATCTGCATATCTGAGGTTATTGATATTTCTCTTGGCAACCTTGATTCCAGCTTGTGCTTCATGAAGCCTGGCATTTTGTATGATCTTCTCTGCATAGAAGTTAAATAAGCAATATTTAACTGTGACAATATACAGTCTTGATGTACTCCTTTCCTAATTTGGAAGCAGTCTATTGTTCCATGTCCAGTTCTAACTGTTGCTTCTTGACCTGTATACAGATTTCTCAGGAGGCAGGTAAGGTGGTCTGGTATTCCCATCTCTGGAACAATTTTCACAGTTTGTTGTGATCCACACAGTCAGAGGCTTTGACATAATCAATAAAGCAGAAGTAGGTCATGCAGGTCATTCAGTTCAGTTCAGTTCAGTTCAGTCGCTCAGTCGTGTCCGACTCTTTGCGACCCCATGAATCACAGCACGCCAGGCCTCCCTGTCCATCACCATCTTCTGGAGTTCACTCAGACTCACGTCCATCGAGTCAGTGATGCCATCCAGCCATCTCATACTCTGTCGTCCCCTTCTCCTCCTGCCCCCAATCCCTCCCAGTATCAGAGTCTTTTCCAATGAGTCAACTCTTCGCATGAGGTGGCCAAAGTACTGGAGTTTCAGCTTTAGCATCATTCCTTCCAAAGAAATCCCAGGGCTGATCTCCTTCAGAATGGACTGGTTGGATCTCCTTGCAGCCCAAGGGACTCTCAGGAGTCTTCTCCAACACCACAGTTCGAAAGCATCAATTCTTCGGCCCTCAGCCTTCTTCACAGTCCAACTCTCACATCCATACATGACCACAGGAAAAACCATAGCCTTGACTGTACAGACCTTAGTCGGCAAAGTAATGTCTCTGCTTTTGAATATGCTGTCTAGGTTGGTCATAACTTTTCTTCCAAGGAGTAAGTGTCTTTTAATTTCATGGCTGCAATCACCATCTGCAGTGATTTTGGAGCCC
>SJYQ01001064.1:155614-289141 GCA_006410935.1 Redunca redunca | reverse complement strand
TCTTCTTAATATCTTCTGCTTCTGTTAGGTCCAGACCATTTCTGTCCTTTATCGAGCCCATCTTTGCATGAAATGTTCCCTTGGTATCTCTAATTTTCTTGAAGAGATCTCTAGTCTTTCCCATTCTGTTGTTTTCCTCTATTTCTTTGCATTGATCGCTGAAGAAGGCTTTCTTATCTCTTCTTGCTATTCTTTGAACTCTGCATTCAGATGCTTATATCTCTCCTTTTCTCCTTTGCTTTTCACCTCTCTTCTTTTCACTGCTATTTGTAAGGCCTCCCCAGACAGCCATTTTGCTTTTTTTGCATTTCTTTTCCATGGGGATGGTCTTGATCCCTGTCTCCTGTACAATGTCACGAACCTCATTCCATAGTTCATCAGGCACTCTATCTATCAGATCTAGACCCTTAAGTCTATTTCTCACTTCCACTGTATAATCTTAAGGGATTTGATATAGGTCATATCTGAATGGTCTAGTGGTTTTCCCTACTTTCTTCAACTTCAGTCTGATTTTGGCAATAAGAAGTTCATGATCTGAGCCATAGTCAGCTCCCGGTCTTGTTTTTGTTGACTGTATAGAGCTTCTCCATCTTTGGCTGCAAAGAATATAATCAATCTGATTTCAGTGTTGACCATCTGGTATCTGAGAAAAGTATATTTGGTGCTTCGTATTAGAATAAACAACATTTATTCGGACTTCCCTGGTGGCTCAGATGGTAAGGTGACTGCCTACAAAGCGGGAGACCCAAGTTCAATCCCTGAGTCAGGAAGATCTCCTGGAGAAGGAAATGGCAACCCACTCTAGTATTCTTGCCTGGAAAATCCTGTGGACAGAGGAGCCTGGTAGGCTACAGTCCATGGGGTCGCAAACAGTTAAGACACGACTGAGCGACTTCACTTTCACTAGAATAAACAATCTGAAAAGTATCACTTATTGGTTAAAAGCACAGTTTAAATTTTTTTTTTTTTTAAGTTCAGGGAGATCTTGATTTGGAATACAAGCTCCTACTTATTCTGTGACTGTGGGATAATCACTCCATGGACCTTCACTGACCTGTTTGTAAAAACAGATGAGGTTGGATCACGTTTAGAAATGGCTTGATAAATGGAGGTGCCCCTGATGTGTGGGGAAAAGGAGGCTAGTTAAGTTTATTTCAGTAAGTCAGTAATGAGATGTTGGTGATTCTAAATGGTCGGGAGTGAGGGGACATTTGGCCATGTCTAGAGACAGTTTTGGTTGTCACAACTGGCAGCCAGTGGTTACAGTCTGGGGATGCTGCTACACATTCTACAAATCATAGGTTTGTATGTGTATTTGTGTGTGGGAGGGGGCTTCCCTGGTGGCTCAGACAGTAAAGAATCTGCCTGCAGTGCAGGAGACAAGGGTTCGATCCCTGAGTTGGGAAGATCCCCTGGAGAAAAGAATAGCAACCCACTCCAGTATGCTTGCCTGGAGAATTCTATCGACAGAGGAGCCTGCTGGGCTACAGTCCATGGGTCTTAAAGTGTCAGACAAGACCTAGTGACTAACGCTTTCACTTTCATACATACAATACAATATACATAGAATATATGTGCTCAATCACTCAGTCCTGTCTGACTCTTTGTGACCCTTTTAACTGGAGTCTGCCCCGCTCTTCAGTCCATGGGATTTTCCAAGCAAGAATACTGGAGTGGGTTAGATTCCACAACAAAAATAATTATCCATTCCAATCTGTAAGATAGAGAATGAGGCTGGATGGCCTGGATACACGTGGTTTTTAAGATGACAGGATGACCAGATAAGAGGAGATCGTAAAGGCACTTTCTGCAGTAGCTTCAGTTTCTTTCTGGAGGAGAAAGGGATCACGCAGAGAGGAGGTCAGTGCCGAGTTCCAGGCTTCCCCTCCCCTGCGGCACCTTTTCCCCCTCCCCAATTTCAACACACACATAGAATTGGAGGGCCACTCTTGGCCTTTGTCTCTAATGGTCCCTTCTAGTGCCTGTGTTGGTAAACTGTGTCCTGAGCTAATATGTGGGAATGAGATGGGATGAAGTGGACAGATTAAAATAATGTTAATGAAGTTAAATCAAAAGGGCTTGGTAACTGACTTGACGTAAAGGGCACCATTGGAGAAGGCAATGTCAACCCACTCCAGTACTCTTGCCTGGAAAATCCCACGGATGGAGGAGCCTGGTAGGCTGCAGTCCACGGGGTCGCGAAGAGTCGGACACAACCGAGTGACTTCACTTTCACTTTCCACTTTCATGCATTGGAGAAGGAAATGGCAACCCACTCCAGTGTTCTTGCCTGGAGAATCCCAGGGACAGGAGCCTGGTGGGCTGCCATCTATGGGATCACACAGAGTCGGACACGACTGAAGCGACTTAACAGCAACAGCAAAGGGTGCCATAGTTACAGGAATGTGCTCTGAGTTTTTTTAATCACAACATCTATTAAAGTGCCTTGCTTTAAATATGATATTCCAAAATATTTTTTTGAATGAGGAAAGCAATAGAATATATAAATGGGTGAATCAGTGAATTAGAAGAGAAACGAAAATGAGAATGACCTCCAGCTTGGTGGCTTGGGCCATTCAGTTAATAGTGGTGACAGCCTCTGGGATGCAGGACATAGGAAGGAAAGATGAACTTACCAAAAAGGGGGAGAGTTCCGTAAAGGTCTTGAGATGCCAGAGACAATTTATAATACCTATAGACCAAAATGGGAAAGTCTAGAGATCTCTTCAAGAAAATTAGAGATACCAAGGGAATGTTTCATGCAAAGATGGGCACAAAAAGGAAAGAAATGGTATGGACCTAACAGAAGCAGAATATATTAAGAAGAGGTGGCAAGAATACACAGAAGAACGATACAAAAAAGATCTTCACGAGCCAGATAATCATGATGGTGTGATCACCAACCTAGAGCCAGACATGCCGGAATTCAAAGTCAAGTGAGACTTAGGAAGCATCAGTAAGAAAAAAGCTAGTAGAGGTGATGGAACTTCAGTTGAACTATTTCAAATCCTAAAAGATGATGCTATGAAAGTGCTGCAATCAATATGCCAGCAAATTTGGAAAACTCAGCAGTGGCCACAGGACTGGAAAAGGTCAGTTTTCATTCCAATCCCAAAGAAAGGTAATGCCAAAGAATGCTCAAACTTCCACACAGTTGCACTCATTGCACACGTTAGTAAAGTAATGCTCAAAATTCTTCAAGCCAGGATTCAACAGTATGGGAACCATGAACTTCCAGATGTTCAAGCTGAACTTAGAAAAGGCAGACGAACCAGAGATCAAATTGCCAACATCTGCTGGACCATGGAAAAAGCAAGAGAGTTCCAGAAAAACATCTCTTTCTGCTTTATTGACTATGCCAAAGCCTTTGACTGTGTGGANTTCTGTATCTGTGGGCTCCGCATCTATGGATTCAACCAATGATGGACAGAAAATATTCTCTTTAATTCCAGAAACTTCCAAAAAGCAAAACTTGATTTTGCAGCCCACTAGCAGGTCAGGAAGCAACAGTTAGAACTGGACATGGAAGAACAGACTGGAAAAGGAGTACGTCAAGGCTGTATATTGTCACCCTGCTTATTTAACTTCTATGCAGAGTACATCATGAGAAACACTGGGCTGGATGAAGCACAAGCTGGAATCAAGATTGCTGGGAGAAATATCAATAACCTCCAATATGCAGATCATGCCACCCTTATGGCAGAAATTGAAGAAGAACTATAGAGCTTCTTGATGAAAGTGAAAGAGGAGAGTGAAAAAGCTGGCTTAAAGTTCAACATTCAGAAAACGAAGATCATGGCATCCAGTCCCATCACTTCATGGCAAATAGATGGGGAAACAGTGGAAACACTGACAGACTTTATTTTGGGGGGGGGGGTTCAAAATCA
Organism: Redunca redunca; assembly: GCA_006410935.1. Classification (NCBI taxonomy): domain Eukaryota; kingdom Metazoa; phylum Chordata; class Mammalia; order Artiodactyla; family Bovidae; genus Redunca; species Redunca redunca. The sequence goes on along the minus strand of SJYQ01001064.1, from coordinate 285,254 downwards.
CTGCAGATGGTGATTGCAGTCATGAAATTAAAAGATGCTTGCTTCTTGGAAGAAAAGTTATGATCAACCTAGAAAGCATATTAAAAAGCAGAGACATTACTTTGCCAACAAAGGTCCATCTAGTCAAAGCTATGGTTTTTCCAGTAGTCACATATGGATGTAAGAGTTAGACTATCAAGAAAGCTGAGCACCAAAGAATTGATGCTTTTGAACTTTGGTGTTGGAGAAGACTCTTGAGAGTCCCTTGGACTGCAAGCAGATCCAACCAGTCCATCCTAAAGGAAATCAGTCCTGAATATTCATTGGAAGGACTGATGCTGAAGCTGAGACTCCAATACTTTGGTCAGTGAAGTTCTGACTCATTTGAAAAGACTCTGATGCCAGGAAAGATTGAAGGCGGGAGGAGAAGGGGATGGCAGAGGATGAGATGGTTTGATGGCATCATTGACTCAATGGACATGAATTTGAGTAAACTCTGAAAATTGGCAATGGCCAGGGAGGCCTGGCATGCTGCAGTCCATGGGGTCACAAACAGTCAGAAAGGACTGAGTGACTGAAATGAACTAAGACCCAAAAAGGCTTCCTTGGTGGCTTAGACGGTAAGGAATCTATCTGTAATGTAGGATACCCAGGTTCAATGCCTGAGTCAGAAAGATCCCCTGGAGAATGGAATGGCAAACCACTCCATGTTCTTGCCTGGAGAATCCCATGGACAGAGGAGCCTGGTGGGCTACAGCTCATGGAGTTGCAGAGTCGAACATCGAACACCACTGAGTGACTAACACTTTCACTTTCACAGACTCGATAGTTCAGTAATTCACTACTTCAATTGTTAACTCTGCCAAGTGAGATAAATGTTTTTAAATGGAAAACCTCCTTGAGAAGAGTCTTTTAAAATAATGTTAGATATTAATAAATTATAACCAAGAATAATTTCAATTTTTTATGATAACTATAACAATCTATATATTGCATTTATTAATCTTTTCTAAGGAAAAAAATGAAAACTTTCAATTCTGTGATCATAGAATGCTAAATATTGTCTCCCATCACAATGCTCCTTGCCTAACCTCACTGATTTGGCTGTGAAGTAAAAAAGTCTACTCATGTCTTATGAGCACCAGAGGCAGTGGGATTATTTTCATACTCAGATGCTGTTACTTGTACATCTCCACACTTGTCCCTTCTCCAGAGCCATCTGTCCATTGCCCTATTATCCAGTGGCCCTGAAGCAGACTGTAGATGTCTGTCCCCAGAATTCCCTTTGCCTATGCTCAGAGAACACCACTCAACAGCCTTCGTGAGTGGTTACTATGCCTCTATAAAACGCAGGTATGCTAGAGATACCAGGGACATTGAGCTCATTGCCACTGTTGTTTGTACCCCTGTTACTTCACTATGGATATAACACTTTTCTTCATCCATGTCTTTGCCATGAAGAGAATATGGCTGTCTCTTAAGTATCTTCTTATTCCCCAAGCCACCCTGTTCTTTCCTCGATAAACCGCCACCTATAACCATTTCGAGAAGATTGCCTAGGGCCTGGGGCTGAGCATATTTGCAAAGTGCTCAATCACCATGCTCAGGACAGAACTCAGGGGACTTACCTTATCTCAGAGAGAATTCCTTGATGGCCAGGGCACCTGTTGGTGGGTGGACCTCACCTCTCCTTTCTGTTCAAGGGTGTTCATCTCAGTGACCTTTATGTTCTTGGAGAAGACAGTAGTTATCATTTCCATAAATTTTCTTCACCGTATTGTCCAGAAACTTTTGGACCCTTAATCCAAACAGGACTCATGAAAACTTGACCTGGTGTCTCAGTCTGGTCAAAGTGGACACCCAGAATGTATCCCATACCTATCCTTTCCTATATGATTTTTAAGTTAATTCCTTTTATTTTCATATTTGGGGCTGACTGGAATCTTATTCTTGGACCATCTGCATTGACTGACTGTTAAACCCAATAGAATTAGTGATTCAAAACACAGCCATTGACATTGTACATTTTGTTGTCTGTCAGCTTTGCTATTCACCTTTAGGATACCAGGGGTCTTCCCTGGTGGCTCAGAAAGCGTCTGCTTGCAATGTGGGAGACCCTGGGTTTGGAAGATCCCCTGGAGAAGGAAATGGCAACCCACTCCAGTATTCTTGCCTGGAGAATCCCATGGACAGAGCCTGGTGGGCTACAGTCTGCAGGGTTGCAAAGAGTTGGACATGACTGAGCGACTTCACTTTAGGATACCAAACTCCATCTACATAGGATCTTAGCAAACACACTGAAAGGGAGTTGTGACTGAACTGAGTCCTTTCATCATGGCCTAAAATTATTTTTGGTCGGACTTCTAAGGCCCAAATCCATCTTGTGATTTCTGTGGTCAGGGGCTTTGGCAGTCATGCTTTCCAAAAACATTGAGACATCAGGAAGAAGGCCCTGAACCTAATGCAGATGTCAGCACCTTCATGTAAGAGAACTCACACTGCCATCATGGAAAACACGCTCATGCCAGGAAGAGGGAGGAGCGACCAGAGGATCTCTAGAAGCAACAAGCTGGACTGGGTTTCCTGGTGGGAGTGCACGAACACTGACATAGAAGGATGCCAGAAATATTTTTGCAGATTTTTACAGATCTAGCAAAGAGACATTTTATCCATTTGTCTGAACTCTGAGCTCCGTTGCCCCAGCTGCGTTAACTTTTTGTTTATTTTTAAGTGATTGAAATGGTGAAGACAAGTTCCTTGTGAAGCTTCACCAGAAGGCCTCAGGAAACAGTATCTGTCCATTTGTGGGTGCAGAGTGCAAATTCTGACAGAGTATTTTCACGTCAAAACGAGTAGCTCCCTGGTTAGAAAGTCCTCTTCTTATCAGCTAATCAGTTGCTACCAAGGACTACAAGTTGAGTTGCTTGCTTGTTTTCTTTTTCACTTTAAAACTTCTTCCATTGAGAGAAAGATAACAACAGAAGACACAGGTTTATACAGAAATCCTATCATGCCACCAAGAAAGTGAGGTTTTCTGAGATTTTGTGATCTAAGTTTCTCCCATGAAGGATTAGTCTGGTTCTGGGCTTAGTTCTGAGTATTTTTATATTCATTTTTGTGAGGCTTGAAGAGACTTTGGTGTAACATGGCACCCCAAGAGGACTGTAAAGTTGTTAAAATATTAAGAAAGACATAATTGTTAAAAGACTAGTTCTTAAATGAAATCCCTTGTGGAATATGAAAGATCTCCTAAGGCTACAAGGCGACAGTGTGGCTTTGAGGACGGACGTGGCTCTGTTCATTTAGAAAATACCATAAATGGCTTTAATATGGGGATTTGCTAAAGAAATCTTTCATTAATAGGAAACATTTGGCTCTACACTGCAAATAAAGTGAGGTTTACATAATTTGTCAAGATCTTTCAGAGATACAATATCCTTCTGCTCAGTCTTAATGTAAGTACTATATTATATGTATGATTTTGAAAAAAAGCTTATAAAATTGAATTGTAGGTAATGTGACTTCTCATTTTTGGTTTTACCCTTTTGTTTGTGAATTTGTTTAATGTCACTGGGGGAGGGGGATCCATTCAAATTCCTACTGTAGGCTGTTGTGATGTAGATAGTCTTTGTTAATGAATCTTGATAGAGATATGTCAGGATTCCTAATTCATAAAGAGGAATCCGTGCTAGATTCCCAATGATACACATGGACGGACATTTCAAACACATAATCCATTAGTATGGGCTTTGATTCCAAATCCCAATGAAACCTTGAACCTCTTGATACGGCCTGGAACACATGTGAACCTTAGAACTTCTATCGCACCTTAGTTTATACCTAGAATTTGAACTAGTCCAAACAGACAGCTTCATCTCCTGCCCCTAAGGACCACCTGGTATTCATCAGTAAAAACTCCATCTGTATCCTTGGGTCAGTTCAGAATTTTTTTTCCTGGAAAGTGTGCTTTTCCTGGAATAGAACAGTGATAGTGGTAAGCCAAGTATCACCCCAAAACACCGAGCAAACTCTGGATTAGAGTTGGATTATTTAGTTGGAGGGTGTTGCCAGGAACCTCTAAATCCAGTTTAAGTATCAGTGAGCACTTTGGCTAGCCTCTGATGCTCCAGAATGGGGTGGGAAATTAGATATACATGGATTTGGCCAAGCCTTCTCTCCCCTGCCTTGGTCCCTTGGACTCTGATGACTTCATCTGACTCTACATGGGAGGCAAAATTTCATCTTGTGAGCCACAGGAGTGACATGATGACATACGCATTTTCAAAAGAGAACCTAGAAGTTCTCTGAGTGACATCAGAAAGGGAGAAGGCCAGAGTTAGGGCAAAGTCATTAAATACTCCAGGTGAGAAAAGAAGATCCACACAAGGGAAGAGGGCTGCTTAAGGGAATCATAATGGGATATGACAAGCAAGATGCAGTGAGAAGTTTCTCCAAGCAGGTAAAGACGATTTTTATTTTCTGAGTTTATCAGATGGCATGAAATAAAAGTATGTAGGGTAAGAATGTGGTAAACCTAATATCTAGTGTTGAAAAGATTTCGAAGTAAGTGAAAGATGGTGGTAAGAAGTAGAATAATCTAAAATGTAAGGAGTTTGCTGATGCCTCTTTCTGCTCTCCTTAAAAACCTCAGCTAAGAGAAGTACTAATTTATATCCCATAGCACTAGCTCTTCGCTTTGTACACATCTTGGTGAAGTCTCTCCTGTAACACATGATCCCTAAATAATGCATGAGGGTCTGCCTCCTCCCTTCCACAGCAGTCACTCTGCCTTAGTGGTTTCTTCCATCAGAGCTGGTGGTTCCCTAGCCCATAAAAGCAAGTGATCATTATCATTAGTCCCTTGACGTCATTATTATTTCACAGGATGGACTGCAGAAGATAAAGTATAAATACCTCTTTCTTACTTTTCATTGCCAGTTGCATTTTCTCATATTCAATTTCATTCTTTCCTTCCAAGAAATTGAAGTAGATATTGATTTTGGAAATGTATTTCTTAGCGGTAAGAGATAGCAAATTACACCTGAAATGTAACTTTAAATGTACATTTTATGTCCTTCAGATAAAACAAAAATCAGTGCTTTGTCATATCTCTAGGGGAACATATCAGGAGATGGTATTTTGTGTTCAGCAAGATAAAAATAAGTTTACCATTTTTCTAGAACAAATGAAATGTCCTAAGATTTTTGTTTTGTAAGTCCTTTTCCAGCTGAGCTGAATCAAGAGGGAAAAATTCGCCTGCGGCTTTTGATATACAATCTGCCAGGATACGGACTACAACTAACAAAAAAAAATTCTAATTGAAAGACATCTCCTGGAAGAAATCCATGCAGATAAAGTGGCTAGATAGAGGAGGATGGATGGAATAGCACACAGTTGAAACTAGTTCTTACATTTTTCATGTAATAGCATTTCTTTGTTCTTTGTATTAAATATTCTAAATAGTCAGTCTCACTCTCTGTATTAATTGATGGAATTAAAGCAAGCTGAATGGTATGTGCACACCCGTCGTTTCTGATTGGCCCAGTTTGAAAGCTTACTGGAGTATGAAAAAATAATCATAACACATACAGCACTTTCTTTCTAGGCAGTCTAAGGAACACAAGACTGGAAACAAATAGGAATGCATTCTGAAAATGTCAGCCTTGAATCAGCAAGCTGTCATTTTCAGAAGTAAAAGCATAGCAAAGACTCAGTGTGAGCATTCTATCCCCTCTTTAAATTCATATGAAAAGCTTATCAAATCCAAGCCTTCACCTTGTAGTTTTCTCTATTTACAGACAGCACTCCTGATGTTGTGATTCTTCCTGGAGGCAAGTGCAAAAGAAAAGTTTGATTTTTGTGTATAATTCTTGCCTGCAAACAGGGTCTGCCTCATGCGACACTCAGTGCTAGGATGGCCCGGTACTTGGTTTAATGCTTTATCGCTAACCATTGAAACTCTCAATCATTTTTTAACAAGGAGCCCTAAATTTTCATTTTTCACTGGGCCTTACAAATTATGTAGCCAGTCCTGCCTGCTGGATCAGATTCTTTACCAACTGAGCTATCAGGGAAGCCCCATTATCTTGCAGCTCTATCTTTGTACTTTATAATGCATGAAGCTTTGTTTTCTCTTTTTTAAAATTGCATAGTTTCACTTTGAGGGCTGATTTATTTACATTTATGGACTTGAATAACTCATAGCTTCCAGATGACAGGATATATTCTTATTCTATTCCTATTCTTGGATTTAGGTCTCCCTTCTCCCAACATGCACAGAGTTTAATAACATGACCTATTAACTATAGGTAATGATATAAGGTAGAGCTCTAGAGTCTAACTTTTATGATAAACACTGAATATATTAGTCCAGCCTTAGTTCTCTAATATAGAATCTTTGTGTATGTTTGGTACATTCACTTGCCTTTTCTGATATTTAGTCTTTCAGTATTTACTTGGCTCCACTTTTAAGCTGCATCTCAATGGGATAGTTCTGTCAAAACTATGCTTCAGGAAAGCCTAGCTGAAGAAGAGTGAAGCCAGATGTTCACAGACATTTTGATTAGCTTTTTCCTTTTAAACCACTTTTGAATGTTAAAATGCCTTCTGTAGGACAGACTTAACTCCCTACTACATTACTTGAAATAGCATTAACTAAATTATAATCAAGTAGTTGTCTCTTGTGGTGCAGTGGTAAAGAATCTGCCTGTTAAGGCAGAAGATGCAGGAGATGCGGGTTTGATCCCTGGGTTGGGAAGATACTCTGGAGTAGGAAATGGCAACCCACTCTAGTATTCTTGCCTGGAAAATTCCAAGGACAGAGGAGACTAATGGGGTTACAGTCGATGGGGTTATAAAGAGTTGGATTTGACTCTACACACAGTTGTTCATTGCATCTCTATTGAGGGACTCCATGTTACTGAAATGCTCAATGTTTTAATTGTTTTTAGACCACAAGTTTTCTGCTAATTAGACATAGTTATTTCACTCATATGTTAGTTTATGAAAATTTTAAATAGTTGTGAATTTTAAATTTTGCATTTTTAAAAAAATGTCAAAGGGTCTAGCATCAATGGTCCAGCTGTTCTTAATTAATGAAGTCCAACTTACCTATCATTTACCTATAAATAGTGTTTTAAAGTCCTGTTTAAAAGATTTTTGCTTATCCTAAGCTCATGAATGTATTCTCTCATATCATTTTCCAGCAAAAGTACTATTTTACCTTTTATCTTGAAATCTGTTCCATCTGGAATTAATTTTTGTATATGATATAAGGAGAGATTCAAGGTTCATTTTTGTTTCTCTTTAGAGACATCCAATTCATACAGCACCATTTATTGGTGGGGATAATGCAAAAGAAACTATCATTTTCATGCTTGTGATGACACTTTCATCAGCAATGAAGAATTGGGGTGTTTCTGGAATATTTTGTTCAATATATTTACTGTCTATTCTTTAACCAATAATAAACTTATTTATGATATTCATATTTACAGTACCAATATCTTTCAAAATCTGGTACTGTATTATAGGTCTTTGTTTTCCTTCTTCAAGGCCACCATTGTTATTCTTGATCTTTGTCAGTTCTACATTGATATAAATCAGCTTTTTAAAATTCACAGAAATACTTGTAGAGATTTTGATTAGGAGTGTATAGAATTTATAAATCAATCTGGAGACAAATGGCTTTCCTACACTGTTTTCATCTAATTCAAGGACACAGTATACACAGTATTGACTTAGGTCTTCTTTAATTTCTTTCCATATGTTTTATACTTTTTCTTCTTACACAGCACTGTTAGATATAATATTCAGTTCAGTTCAGTTCAGTCGCTCAGTCGTGTCCGACTCCTTGCGATCCCATGAATCGCAGCACTCCAGGCCTCCCTGTCCATCACCAACTCCCGGAGTTCACCCAGACTCACGTCCATCGAGTCAGTGATGCCATCCAGCCATCTCATCTTCAAGAGGCAGGTTAGGTGGTCTGGTATTCCCATCTCTTTCAGGATTTTCCACAGTTTATTGTGATCCACACAGTCAAAGGCTTTGGCATAGTCAATAAAGCAGAAATAGATGTTTAAGGGCGGTGGGAGGAGATACCCCTCATCCAAGATATAATATTAGATACTTAATGTTTTATGCTAATTTTATTTTCTAGTTATTTGTTGGTATGTTATGCATGCAACTTACTTTGTGTTTTCATTTTGTATTTGCCGACTTTGATAAATTCACTTATTGATTCTAATAGTTCATCTTTTGGCTTTTTCATATACATTCTCATATCTCCTCTTCAATCCTTATATATTTTACTTCTTTTTCTTGTTTTATTACATTGGAAGACTTAGAGGACACTGTTAAATGGAAATGGCAATAGAGCTCTCTTTGTTTCCCTGAGATATATTTATTTCAGAAAGAAAATTTCCAATATCAAGCATGTTTGCTATACATTTTCTTTGAAGAAACTCATTATCATGTTAAGATTCATTCTGTTTATTTTTCTAAAAGGAATTTGTTGTTACTTTGTTTTGTTTCCATCATAAATGGTTGCAATGTTTTTATCTACCTTTTTTACATTTATTGAAATTGTTACATGCTTCTTTCCTTAAGTATAAAGAGTTTGTGTAATGAGTTACAGTAATTGATTTTTAAGCAATAAATTAACCTTGCATTCTTGGTTTAAACCCAATTTTGTGAGTATAGACTGTGCTTTTCCATATTGTTGGGTTCAGTGTGCTATTTTTATTTAGTATGTTTGTGCTTCTATTCACAAGAAGAATTGGCCTATAATTTTTCTTTTTATGTTTTTGCCTGGTGTTACTGTCAAGATTGTAATGGCCTCAGGAGTTGGAAAATATCCCCTCTATATCTAGACTCTCAAAAGTTTGTACAAGATGAAATTATTTCTTCATGAAATATTTAACATGTTTCTCTTTTGAAGTACCTAGTCCAGAGTTTCCTCTCTGAGAAGAGTTAAAGGCAATCATTTTCATAGATAGTAGCATTATTTGGATTTTCTATTTATTTATTTAAGTCAATTTTGATAAACTGCATTCTTTTCAAGAATTATATTTATCTAATTTATGAGGTTGATATAAATTTATAACCACCTCTCACTGTATTTAATGTGTATACTGATGTTTCTTTTTTATTCCTGATATTAATAGTTTGTTTCTGATATTTCCCATTTTCTGACCTGCATTTCTGGAGATTTATAAATTATATTAACCTTTTCAAATAACTGACTTTTGCCCCATTAATTTTGCCAAATGAATATTTGTTTTGTTTTGTTTTTTACTTTGAGTACGGATCTCTTTTTTTTTTAGTTGCTGTTTTCTTCCTATTCTTTTTATTTAGTATGGTTGATTTTTCATTCTAGATTTTTGAATTGGATGCTTAGTTCACGGATTTTTAACCTTTTTCTCCCTATGCTAGTAAATTTATTTAAGGCTTAAAAATTTCCCCCTTAAGCACTACTCTTTCTACATCACACACATGTCACTTGTTTCCACATCTTTTCTTGTTTCCTCAGTTAAAACCTTGATTTTTGTCTCTGCAGTGTAGTGCTGTTATAGTTGTTAAGTTGCTGATTCGTGTCTGACTCTGCGAATTCACGGCAGTGTAGTGAGTGCTGCAAATCCTATGCCACTGGTTTTCTGTTTTGCTTCCATGCTTTGTGCCCCGAATCAGACTGTTCCCTAAGGGTTTGTGGGGTTGACATCGAAATAGCTCCCTTTTCTCTGGAATCCTGGCAAAATTTTGAAGGATTCAGAAGTTAGAGTCCTCAACTCTTTATTTATTTATGTTGGCCAGATAGCATGCAGGATCTTAGTTCCCTGACCAGAAATGGAATTGGCACTCCCTGCAATTTCAATGCAGTCTTAACCACTGGACCACCAGAAGAGTCCCCTTAGAGTTCTCAACTCTTAACTGCATTGGTTTCTTTCTGTAATATTCAAATAGTTAAACACACACATGGGGCTTCCCTGGTAGCTTCCTCGGTGGCTCAGGGGTAAAGAACCCGCCTACAGTGCAGGAGACCCAGTTCCATCCCTGGGTCCGGAAGATCCCCTGGAGGAGGAAATGGCAACCCACTCCAGTGTTCTTGCCTGAAGAATCCCATGGACAAAGGAGCCTGGCGGGTTACAGTCCATAGGGTCGCAAAGAGTTGGACGTGACTGAATGAGTAACACTTTGACTTCAAGCACACACATACACAAATTTTATAGTTGTTCAACCAGAGGATGAGTCTGAGACAAACTCCTTCCTTAGTGCCCTAAACAGAAGTTCACTCCCTGCCCCCCTACTGCACATATTAAAATGCTACTGGTAAAATACATTTCAGCTCTGCCTATGTTATAATACATATTTGTTCAACTTATTATTGTCTAGAGAGTGGCAATCTAGGAATATGGAAGTTATTTTTGAAAAGTTTCAAAATTAGTCATTTCCCTATTTCCTTTTACTTTGTGTGTTTTCATACCATTTTGTGTGTGTGCATGTGTGTGTATGTATTATTTCAGTATCAGATTTTATCACTGATATGGTTGTAATCTGGGGGGAAGGATTGCCATGGCAAAACTTTTTTGTGTGTATGGAGGGCAGGCATCAAGCGCTAATCATTTTGCGTGTGTTACTGGCTCAGTTGTGTCCGACTCTTTGTGACACCATGGACTGTATCTAGCCAGATTCCTCTGTCCATGGGATTCTCCAGGTAAAAATATTGGAGTGCACAGCCATTCCCTTCTCTAGGGGATCTTCCCAACCCAGGGATCAAATCCAGAATCCTGCATTGCAGGCAGGTTTCATCAAAACTGTGCCCTCCTTTTTTAATTTGTTGGAATGAGAATTGCTGTGGCAGTTCAGGAGCGCTTACTAACACACTTAAACTTCTGCTGGATGTTCTCTGCTTCATGGCTATGGGTCAGCACTTTCAGTCAGCTCCCATTTGTTACGTTGCAAATCCTTTCTCACTGTTGAAAACAAGCCTGATCGCTCTTGGTGGGTCAGTAGCATCATCTTTCTCTAGAAAGAATAATTCCCAATGATTTTCATTACTTTAATGTTACTTTGGGGAATGTCTCCATCAAAAACAGGTGGCTTATTCATCACACACAGTGAGTGAATTATGATGTGGTCACTCAACTCTAGGTTCCATTTGTGATGGTTTCTTTAATTTATTAAACAGAAAACACAAGACTTTTGAGCCAATGTCTTATGTACTCAATGAGAAGCAGCTTGCTCACATTCTCACTTTCCATTCAGACTGGTGAGAATTCTGTGTCTTAAATTATATCAGATGACTTTCCTTGGTAAGCTTTGCAACCTGGCTCCTCCCTGGAGGCTCTGGACTCAGTATTGTGATTCTCTGAGTATCTTCTCCTAGCTCTTGCTTTTATCCAGATGAGCTCAGGTTATGCCGAACATCAAGGCAGTCTTAGAAGAGAAAAGACACACAAAAATATCATCTTGCAGTTTGAGGGCAGAGGGAGGGAAAAAGAGTTGGGTTAATCCATTATTTTGTTTGGGGTTGAAAAGGAAGGGGGCGGGGGGAGGCAGTAGGGGGAGAATGATAGGATCCTATGGAATAATGAGATTTGTTTGACAGGTCACCCAGGAAAATCACATTCTTCTAGCCATACCAAACAGATTTAGGTCTTTTTGGGGGGTAACAGCCACTTTCTTTTTCTGGAAGACTAAGCCCTTGGACCTGCCAAGTCCCTCCACATCCCCTTTCATCCAGCTGAAGCTGTGATTGGAAGATCAGGGTGTGTACCCTGAGCTGATTAAGTACAGCTGGATGGGGGTTTGTGAGCTGAAGACAGGCGTGTCCTAGAGAAAAGCTTTCACAGCATCACCTCAGTGAGTGTGCTGTTTTGTTCACAAGACTAATTGTTACTCTTTCTTTGAAGCAGATACAGTAGAGAGCACATTAATCGTTCCCAAAGCCCTTGCATTCTTGCTGCTCTCCAAACCAGAAATACAACTGGTAAAAGCAACATAAGGCCACTGAGAGAGATGGACAGAGGGGAGGGGGGAACACTTTATTAGAAAATCACAGGCAGTGTCTTAGTCTGTTTAGGCTGCTATGACAGAATTGCATAGACTGGGAGCTGAAACAGAAATTTATTTCTCACTGTTCTGGTAGCTGGAAAGTTCAAGGTTAAGGCATCAGCAGATTTAGTATCTGGTGAGAGCCCCATTTCCTGGTTCACGGGAACCATCTTCTAGCTGTGTTCTCACAGTGGAAGGGCTGAGAGAGCTCTCCAGGGTCTGTTTTACCAGAATATTTACCCTATTCATGAGGATACTATTCTCCTCTCCCAGAAGCCTCACCTCCTAATACTACCACATTGGCGGTTCAAATGTCAACATATGAATTTTGGGATGATGGGGTGACACAACCATTCAATCTATAGCAGGTAGTCTGAGTTGCCATGTTAGTCTGTTTTTGGAGGGGACGTAGTGCCTTAAGAAGGTCATGGTCAGGGATGAGCAATGTGAAAAATGGACCAGAGAAGCTGGTGGATAATGGTTAGAGCAAGAAAGGAGGAAAGGCTGCTGCATTTGGTTCCCTATTGGTTTCTACCTTGTCTAAGGGCTGGGATGCTTGCTGACGAAGCAACGCTAGAATGGTTTGGATTCATATGGAGGAACATCAACATGCATTTAGAAAATGCAGTCCCTCTCATGTTGTTAGTGTTTTGCCAAGCATCCATTTACTTTTGTAGTTCTCTAAAATAAGTGACTCTAGCTCCAATTCCTTCTTCCCCCACCCTCATAAAGGTGGTAAATTCTTTGTTTACAAAATAAATTAGCTAAACTAAATCATTCCCAAGATCTTGATAGCTTTGACAGTTGAAGCTCTCCTTTTGTGAAACCTGAGGCTTTAGGACTTCTCACCCAGTTTAAATACTGAGTCACATTTATACAGAACTCAGATATTCCAGGTGATTTAAGGACCCTTTTATTCAATCCAGCTATGATAGAAGCTGCCAAATGCTTAACATCAAACCTCATTTTCTCCAAGTGGATTGCCAACAGCTTGAAGCTAGAGATCACAATTGCCTTTTGGAATATCATGTGAGAAGTGATATCACAGCAGCGCCAGCCAATTCAAGAGAAAGATGACACTGCTTGCTTGTTTCAAGAGGGCAATTCAGGTAGAGGTAGAGTGGACTTTGCTGTGTTAAAGTGAAGCTTACTGATGAAGGGCAACTTACAAAGCCTGGTGCCAGCTGTTTTCTTTTGGCAGGTCACCAACGTCACTCAGATCTCAGCTTAGTTGTAAGATGCTAATTACTTTGAAGTTTATCAGTCAGCCTAAAGGCAAAAGCATTCATCTGTTGAGTTAGATTATCACTCATATCGAGCATCATTAATGTGTCTTTGACCATCAGATAAAGTGTAGCTCAGTAGAATAGAAAGGAAATTGTATTAGGAGTCAAAAATCCCAGGTCCTAGGATTTCATCGTGTATTTTCTAAAAATCCTTGGGGAAAACCATTGATCTTCTCTGAGCCTTTTCCTGTATCTAAACTTTAGAATAATTCCCACATAACCCCATTTTATAAGATGGTTGAAGGACCCAGAGAACATCTAATTCAACCTTTAGCTTTTTTCATAAGTGAGAAACAGAGACTCAACAAATTTCATTTACTTAAGTAATATGTCCAAGTTTGTGGAACGGGAAATTCAATGTGCCTTCCATTAGATCAAATTAGCTCTGTTCTGAAGATCCAAAAGGATTCTGTATATTGAAGTAATACCATAGAAACTATATTACACTATATTGAATATTTGGATAGTATATTGGCAACGAAGAAAAGTAATGATGTCTCTATTGTTCCAAATGAGAAAACTAAGACAGAGGTAAATGGAAAGATTATTTGGCACAAGTTATCAAAGGACAGCAGCTGGATTTTTTATGCACCTATTTCAGTAGTCTCTCCATGAGAATATACTGTCAGGAATATTGTTTTCAGTAGGGACTAAACTTACTTGTCACTAAGTGGCAGTATAGAATAATAGAAGGAGCATAAGATCTGGAGGCAGGCAGACCTGGGTTCTCACCCTGGACCCATCCCTTACCAGCTATGTCATTTTGGAGAGATGTTTAACCTCCTGGGTATGGGATTCCTTAGATAAAGCCTGGAGATATATCTAATTAACAATAAAACTATTGAATACTTATGGAGCATTTATCATGTAATACTTACTGCTTTAATTGTTTTTACTATTATTGTTTTAATAGTTTTAAATATGTTAGCTCTGTGAATCCTCAGAACAGGATTATTGTGAAAACTATCATGAGAAGAGTAAACGTGTAAAGCATTTGTTGTCTTTTCCTTTCTTCCTCCTTGATATTCATTCTGGTGACAAAATATGGGTAGTGACAAATGAATTTTCCACTTTAATCCAAATTTGGAAGCGGGGGGGATGGAAACGGAAAAGTAATGGGATTGTTGTTTCATACCTGTGACAATTTGGGGACAAAATATTGATTTTAGTGTTTTTTTCACAAGCATTAATGGCTATAGCACTTTATTGGTCATTATAGTCATCCCTACCCAACCTAAAAGAAAACAACAATGTTCCACTTGATTTTGAAGTTATGTTGTTGATATTTGTTCACAGCTGAGCAGGAATATTTTTCTTCCAAGAACTGTCTTCTAATTAAAATATAGGCAAACTACATTTATTACATAAGCACATATCATCTAATTCTTGTCCTTTTATCTAATTTTAAAAAGAACAATGAGAAGGAACTTTCATGGGAGATTTTTTTCTAAAGACATTATATCCTATAATCAAAATCAAAATTGACTTTCCAATTAGAGAAGGAATTCAGGTCAAGAATGTGAACTAGCAGTTTCAAAATACAACCACATATATGGTTTAGAATGAATATTAAAAACAAACTCTTTTCGCTGCCCCATTTACCAGAAGGTCTTTTCAGCAGTTTCTGTAAATTATTACCTTGTTGCCAAAGAGTGATTTGAGGTTCAAAAGCAACCAGAGAATAGAGCTATTATTTCTGTGACTTTTCATTAATTCTGGGCCTTATGGTGACTGAACATCTTTCTTTCCAGAAACTCAGAGACATTGTTTACTGAGCTGCTATGCTAATTTGTACTTTGGAACAAAGCTTGATCTAGTACTTCAGAGATGGTGCAGATGAATTGGTTAGGGTCAGTGATACCCGGATCTTGTAGTTTTGGAGACAGTCGAAATCTCAAGAACCATTTGATGATCACTCTTAAATCTATGTCTTCAGTCATAATCTCTGTTCTGGATTTTAAATATACTAACCACATCCTGTAAAAGTCCCAGAGGCACCTCAAATTGAACTCATCCCACACATACTCATAATATTTTCCTCCAAATCTTCTGTTTCTTTGGAACTCTACTTCTTGATTCATTTACCATTCACCCAGATGCCCAAGCCAGAAACCTGACCATTATTCCTGAGTCTTCCTTTCATTCAGCATTTTTACCCAGCGAATTTTCCAAAATGTCTTTGAATTTGCCTGTTCCTCCAACCACTATCCTCATTTTCTCTCTCCTGGATTATTGTCATAGTTTTCTACTGGGTCTGCCCGTCTCCAGGGTAACCACTTTCCTTTCCACCCACTGAACTGCTGCCAGAGTGTGCTTTCTGAATAACAAATCTGATCTTGTCACTCTCACAATTAAAATCTTCCAGTGGATCACAGGCACTAAGACCACGAAAACTCAAACCCTCAAGTATAGCCTGCAAAGACTTTTTTTCTCATCTAGCTCCTGTATCTTTCATCTGCCAGCCAAGACTAGCCTTCCTGCACTTCTCACAGACTGGCCTCACATAGTACTCTCTCATGTTTCCATGGCTTTGCCTATGCAAGTCCCAGACCTGGACCAACCTTTCTCTCTTCCTCCCCTAAACACTCATAGTTCAGGTGGCACTGATTCTGGGCAGCTCTTTCTAAGTCTCTGTGTGCATATTCTGAGTTGCAGTGCCATGCACATCCTTGTAGTAGTTCTTACTTCAATGTATTTTAATTCATTGTTTATATAATAGTTTCCCCTCCTCTCTGTGTATTCATTTGAGCATTCTTTGTATTTCCAGCATCTATCAGAGCACTTTGCAGGAGAGAAGGAACTCAGTACGTGTTTGCTGAATTTGATTGAACAGGGATGTAGCCAGTCTCAGTCAATATACAGTAACCCCAGGCATGCAACTTACTAGTGTTTTTTCAAAATTTATTTTCCTTTGCAAATCCAGGGACAGTAAGACCTATCTTACTGTGCTGCTATAAAAATTTAATGAGACATGCACATGTGTAAACTGTAAAGCAAAATACTATATATCATATATGTGAGTGTGTACTCAGTCATGTCTGACTCTTTGCAGCCCCGTGGACTGTAGCCCACCAGGTTCCTTTCTCCATGGAATTTTCCAGGCAAGAATGCTGGAGTGGGTTGCCCTTTCCTCCTCCCGGGGATCTTCCTGACCCGGGGATTGAACCCGCATCTCTGGAGTCTCCTCCCTTAGCAGCAGATTCTTTACCACTAGTGCCACTTGGGAAGTCTCTTAAGATTTGGTACAGGAAGCCAAAAGCACAATCTGTGTTCAGTTCAGTTGCTCAGTGCTGTCTGACTCTTTGCGACCCCATGAACCGCAGCATGCCAGGCCTCCCTGTCCATCACCAACTCCCGGAGTCCACCCAAACCCATGACCACTGAGTCGGTGATGCCATCTGTGAAAGGAAGAAAAACTCTAATAATCAAAATATATATGGGATCATGTAATCATTGTAACCCTTACACACTGAATAATGTATTTCTAAAAACAAGTTTATCAATACACATGGCACATGGGAACACTTCACAGAACACTCTTTTACTCCCATTTCCTTTACTTTCCTTCCTTCCATCTCTGAGTCATTGATACACATAGCCTTGATGTTATAACCACCAGACCGGTGTCTAAATTTGTCATCTACTTTCACACCTGCATGACTGCTCTTTCTGTTCCCTCACTCAGAATGTCTCTTTCCTCTGCTCTCCTGGTGAGTGTATCCTCTGACTCCAGAGGCCCATTCTCCTCCAGCCCTCTCCTGTCTTCACCCAGGTTGACTGATGGCACTCTCCACTCAGCTACCCAAACACTTGGTACATGCTTGCACCATTGTATAGAGTTTTTGTTTGTGGATTCACCTAATGGCTTGCACAGTGGTATATTGCTTTTATGTGTTCAGCTTTCCCACATTCTTTTGTGAGCTCCTTATCTCATTTTCCTAGATCTTGTTATTACCATCTCCCTATAATTGCATTCTACAAAGTGGATCTCACTCAGGTTCCCAAATGAAACTGGTACAATACAGACAAAATATTTAAGCATCCCCAGCCCCCCAGGTTGTCCCTCTTCTGGATGAAGAGGGTGTGCTCTGGGAGACATGTCTGGGTTCATGAGTCACTCCCTGAATTACCCTTGCTGACTGCCTGAGGCTCCCAGTCATGTCAGTGGTTCCTCCAGGTCACTGGTCTCCCTGGCATTTTGGGACTTGATTCATTTTCGAGCTTTAAATAGATGCAGTGCCCTTGGTTTCCTGCTAGTATCAGTTCAAGCCTCCACACAAGGCTGAAATTTGCTTTCCACTCTGGTTCACTTCTTTCTAATGCCTGCAGCTTTGCTCAGCCATTAGCAGCCATTTGCACAGGCCTGTAGCAGCAGACACTGAGCATCTCATCAAGAGATGTGCCCTTGACTCTCTTCCTCTCCTTCCTCCTTCCTTGTCCTCTGCTTTCTTTCCTCCTCTTCCTTGCCTTCCTCCTCCTCCTATATTAACTATGTTTTTAAAAGGCAGCCAATTGTCACAGGAGATTTGCTAGTGCCAGGCATGTGCTAAGCCCTGTCTGTGCATCGCTCCTTGCAATAAACCCACAGGAGTTACTACTGATACCCCTACTTTAAAAGGAAAGGACACTGAGGCTTGGAAAGAGAATGTCACTTGGCAGACATGATTTTTCAAGCTATTTGGGTCTTCTTGAGACTAAAGCTCATGTTCTTGACCCTCTAAAGCATCGCTGAACCCACCTCTCTTGCTTCTGTCTGCCTCCAACTCCTTTCTCTGAGCTCTCTGTCCTGCCACCGGTGGAGTTTTGCCTGTATGACACCTTCCACACCATGACCCAACCTCTGTGAATTTCCCTACACTGCCTTTCTTGATTACCACACCTGGTCACCTCTACCTCTCGACAGAGCAGGAAGCAGGAACTGGGACTTCTTTATCTTTATATTCTTAACTTCAAGAACAAATAGGCCCCCAAGAAATCCATTGAACAAACAAATGAATTTTATTAGCATAAAAATAGTAGGGAAAATTTAAGGAGAAGCAAGTAGAATTTAAAATTCTTTTGATCACAAATTATTTTAAATACCACTCACTTTATATAGAACTATATGACATTTATTTTTTATTGAAGTTAGTTGATTTACCATATTGTATTAGTTTCAGATGTGCAGAATTTGGATTCATTATTTTTACAGATTGTGTACGTGTTAAGTCAATTCAGTTGTGTCTGACTCTTTGGGAGCCCATGGACTGTAACCCACAAGGTTCCTTTGTCCATGGAATTTATATGGAGACATATTAAAAAGCAGAGACATTACTTTGCCAACAAAGGTCCGTCTAGTCAAGGCTATGTTTTGGCCAGTGGTCATGTATGGATGTGAGAGTTGGATGTCAAGAAAGCTGAGAGCTGAAGAATTGATGCTTTTGAACTGTGGTGTTGGAGAAGACTCTTGAGAGTCCCTTGGACTGAAAGGAGACCCAACCAGTCCATTCTAAAGGAGATCAATCCTGGGTGTTCTTTGGAAGGACTGATGCTGAAGCTGAAACTCCAATACTTTGGCCACCTCATGCGAAGAGTTGACTCATTGGAAAAGACTCTGATGTTGGGAGGGATTGGGGGCAGGAGGAGAAGGGGACGACAGAGGGTGAGATAGCTGGATGGCATCACCGACTCAATGGACATGAATTTGAGTAGACTCTGGGAGTTGGTGATGGACAGGGAGGCCTGGCGTGCAGCGATTCATGGGGTCGCAGGAGTTGGACACGACTGAGCAACTGAACTACTGACATATGCATTTTTGCTTATTTAAAATTTATTTGTATTTTGTTATCTTATTGAAGTGTAGTTGCCATTGTTGTTGTTTAGTCACTAAGTCATGTCCTGCTCTCTTATGACCCATGGATTGTACGCACCTATGTCTGCGGGATTTCCCATGCAAGAACACTGGAGTGGGTTGTCATTGCCTTCTGCAGGGGGTCTTCCTGACCCCGGGATTGAACCCTCATCTCTTATGCCTCCCGCATCGGCAGGTGGTTTCTTTACCAATGAATTGCCAGGGAAGCCCATAGTTGCTGTACAATATTATGTATTGACGTGTTGATTCAAATACTCTCAAGCAGATTCCCCCAAAACTGACTATCATCTGTGATAACATTTAAGAGTAGTAAACATTTCCGTGTCTGGAGTAAAATATATTGTCTCCTCTTGTCATCCTCAAGTAAAGGATAGAAAACATCTACCTAGATCTACAACTCGTCCTTTAATGTTCAATTAAGAAATTTTCTTGGAGAAACTAACTTAAGGTTTAACATCACATGGTGGATGTATTATAATAATTATGGCACTCTAATTTAAGAGCCAGAATCACACTGAATTTATATGTCTACATGAAGTTATGGAATCACCATTGTTTTACAGCTTTTCTGTGTGTATAATAAACTGTCTTTTTCAAGTTGATTTTGTGGGTCAAGTAACTAGTACAAACACTGATTTTTTTAAAAAAGGAAAAATATTCACCCTCTGAAAGTGAAAGTGAAGTTGTTCAGTCGTGTCCGACTCTTTGCGACCCCATGGACTGTACCCTATCAGGCTCCTCCATCCATGGGATTTTCCAGGCAAGAGTGCTGGAGTGGGGTGCCATTTCCTTCTCCAGGGGATCTTCCCAACCCAGGAATCGAACCTGGGTCTCCCACATTGCAGGCAGACGCTTTACCATCTGAGCCACCAAGGAAGCCTATTCATCCTCTAGCTAACCAATAATGTATTTGAATTCAATTCTAAAATAAATAGCAGGAGTTACTCAGTTTTCCTTTGTCTCTCCCATGTATGCATATTATTAAACTTTGGTTTTCCCATTAAAAATAAAATGAACAAATTTTGAAGGGATGGGTGTGCCAGAGAAGATTAGTTTAAACAAAAGAAGAAATATATTTGGTCTTTCTAGAAATATAATTTCAGAATAATTTTTTAAACCTACTCAGAAATAATCTGTCCACTGTGACAAATGCTACCTGAGATTAGAACTTTCATTCATGTGTTCATTTATCATGTAATTACTGAAAAACTGCTTTAAACAATATGTTATCTAACCTTGGAGATGTGTTTTGGAGAGTAATGTCCGTGATGGATAGCCAGTAACAACAAATCTGATGTCATTCAGCAATTCTGTTGATTCTGTAAGCCCCTTCCTTCTTGAATAATAGAGAATCACAAAGGTTCTATAAATGGAGCCAAAAAGTAGCCCAGAATCCACCAATATTTATGTTTTTTGGTAATATTAGTTTCCAGTTTGTCCACAGATGTGTTGATTAGTTGCTAAATAAGAGTGTGTCAGCCCTTCCTTTTTTTAACTCCCTAGGAATCCCTTGGTGGATGGGGTGGGGGTATGGATGAGGTGCTTACATGAGGACACCATCTGTCCACTGCACCAGTGGCTTCTGGAGCCACTTTCCCTTGGATCCTTGTTGGATATTCCTCTGAGGTCTCTCAGTTCCTGTGTCACAGCTAGGCCCATGCAGGCATCATCCTGCACTCAACACTGCTATTGCTCTTGCTTTTCAGGGTATAATCTGTTTAGTTGTGCTGAGCACCAAAGAATTAATGCTTTCTAATTGTGATGCTGGGGAAAACTTAAGAGTCCCTTGGACAGCAAGGAAGTCAAACTAGTCAATCCTAAAGGAAGTCAACCCTGAATATTCATTGGAAGGACTGATTCTGAAGCTGAAGCTCCAATGCTTTGGCCATCTGATGTGAAGAGCCAACTCATTGGAAAAGACTCTGATGCTGGGAAAGATTGAGGGCAGGAGAAGAAGTGAATGACAGAGGATGAGATGGTTGGTTGGCATCACTGACTCAATAGACTTGAGCTTAAGCAAACTCTGGGAGATAGTGGAGGACACAGGAGCCTGGTCCATGGGGGGCCCGAAGTGGTGCTGCAGTCCATGGGTGTTGGACACAAAGAGTCAGACACGAGCAACATTAGTGACTAAACATTAGTGACTGAACAACAACATATGTGATAGACAGGATGATTCCAGTCCCCTTCACAATCTAATCCCGCAGAACCTATCAATACATTATATTGAATAGCCAAAAGGAGTTTCGTTCACAGATTGAATTAAAGTCACTAGTCAATTGAGCTTAAAATAAGGCAAGTACTCTGGATCATCCAGGTGGGCCTAATGTAATCACAGGTATCTCTAGATGCAAGAGGCTGACAAAAGAGGAGGTCAGACTGATGCAAAGTCAGGAGGACTTGACCTACCATTGCAGGCTTTTGAAGAGGCCACCATCCGGAGAATGTGGGTGACCTGTAGAAGCTGGAAAAGGCAAGATAACAAACACTCCCCTAGAGGCTTCGGAAGGAGCACAACCATGCTGACATCTTGATTTTGGTCCCAAGAAATTCATGTCAGGTTTCTGAACTATAAAATCATAAGTTTATGTTGTTGTAAGCCACAGAGTATGTGCTAATTTGTTATGGCCACTGAAATAACATAGTGCAGCACGCGCGGGATGGAGAGGTCCTGCCTGTCCACACCCTCGGGAAATGGGTTTCCTTGAGCACTCATGTGTCTGACTTTGCATTTTGATGACTCTGTCTCCACAGACTGAGGAATGTGTCTGTGTTTCCCCGATCAGTGCCCTTTAGCAGGGAGGGGTGGATCTCGCTGAGAAATGTTTGGGCCTCTGGTGATATTCTTTTTTTTTTAATTTATTTACTTATTTATTAATTTTTGGCTGCTCTCAGTCTCCATTGCTGCATGCAGTTTTCCTCTACCCTTGTGGAGAGCGAGGGTTACTCTCTAGTTTCAGTGAGAACATATCATCGTGATGGTTTCTCTTGCTGGGGAACACAGGCTCTGGAGAGTGCAGGTTTTATTAGTGGTGACACCCAGACTCAATGGCCTTGTGGCACATGGAATCTTCCTGGACAAGGGATTGAACCAGTGTTCCCTGCACTAGCAGGCAGATTCTTAACCAATGGACAACCAGGAATTTCCCCCAGGTGATATTCTAATTTTATTTTTTTAATATACAGATATTATGGATTGGTTTGCTGAGTGTTGAGTGGGGAGTTGGTAATTAGCCACCTCACTTGTACCTGGAACAACTGCTCCCCTTTCACAAGTGGCCACAGTGAGAGGCCCAGCCCTGCCTGCCAGATTTGACATGGTACTTTTTCCTTTAGGTACCCCATGGTCTCCTAGTGAAGCCTGGCTCCTCACCCTCACCTTCAACCCTTTACTAGGTATGGTGCTGATGGTTTAGTTGCTAAGTCATGTCCGACTCTTGGGACCCCATGGACTGTAGCCTGACAGGCTCCTCTGTCCATGGGATTCTCCACATATATCCAACAACAATGGTGAGCAGATTCCATGAACTTTCCCATGATGTTTTGGAGCTCCAGGGAAATCAGGCATGTAACCAAAGCACTCTTTCTATGAATACCACATGTTCTATGATGGGTAAGAAGTTCCCTGAGCATTCTAAACCAAAGAAAGAGGATGATATGCTTGAGAACTGCTCCATTTACTGTCCTAATTCAGCTCTAGTCTAGTCCAGTTCAGTTCAGTTGCTCAGTCGTGTCTGACTCTTTGCAACCCCATGAATCACAGCACACCAGGCCTCCCTGTCCATCACCAACCCCCAGAGTTCACCCAAACTCATGTGCATTGAGTTGGTGATGCCATCCAGCCATCTCATCCTCTGTCGTCCCCTTCTCCTCCTGCCCCCAACCCCTCCCAGTATCAGGGTCTTTTTCAATGAGTCAACTCTTCACATGAGGTGGCCAAAGTATTGGAGTTTCAGCCTCAGCATCAGTCCAATTCAGCTCTAGTACAGCCAATATGCCCTGTGATAGGAAATTAAATATCAGATTTAACCTGTCCTCAAATTGCTTAGGTACACATTGGAGAGAGAGTAAACAATGTGATCTTTCCGGCAGGGACTGTTGTGTAGCTGGATTTGTTTTGATTGGCCAAGGTCATATTGGCTTGACCACTTGATTTGCCATATTAGCTGTTATGTGTTCCAGATGTTCGAGAACACTGATATTTACCTCAACTGGTTGGACAGCATGACAGATTCAATGGACATGAGTTTGAGCAAACTCCAGGAGATAGTGAAGCACACATGGGAAATCCTGGTGTGCTGTAGTCCATGGGGTTGAAAAGAGCTGGACATGACCTGGCAACTGAACAACATCTTCAGTTTAGAAATGGAAGCTTGTTGTGGGAGAAGAATCAAAATCTTGAAGATTTAGAAGGCTGAACGCCAAAGAATTGATGCGTTTGAACTGTGGTGTTGGAGAAGACTCTTGAGAGTCCCTTGGACTGCAAGGAGATCCAACCAGTCCATTCTGAAGGAGATCAACCCTGGGATTTCTTTGGAAGGAATGATGCTAAAGCTGAAGCTCCAGTACTTTGGCCACCTCATGCGAAGAGTTGACTCATTGGAAAAGACTCTGATGCTGGGAGGGACTGGGGGCAGGAGGAGAAGGGGACGACAGAGGATGAGATGGCTGGATGGCATCACTGACTCGGGACGTGAGTCTAAGTGAACTCTGGGAGTTGGTGATGGACAAGGAGGCCTGGCGTGCTGCGATTCAAGGGGTCTCAAAGAGTTGGACACGACTGAGCGACTGAACTGAACTGAACTAAGCAGTAGAAAGAAAATTCTAGGGCATGGGGGAATGTCAAGATTCCAAAAGCCCTTGCTGTGTGTGGGAGTATGAAGTAGTCCAGATAGCTATGGTGGGAGCCAAGTAAGTGCCTATGGTGGCCAGAGGACTCTGGATAATTTGTCTCTAAAGTAGCTTGATTGTAAATTTCTTTGAATGGCTGATCAATGTAACAATTTGCTGAAGAAAATTTTTGTGTTGAAAGGAGTATCTCTAGTTACTTTTTCTTCTTCAAAGTTTGCTCATTTTGGTGCACCATGAAACAAATAGTCCATATGACTTGAAGAATTAATTTTGCTTTTAAAATTTTGAATTAGTTTGCTGTTGCTGTTCAGTTGCTAAGTCATGTTTTTGTGACTCCATGGATTGCAGCATGCCAGGCTTCCCTATCCTTTAGCATCTCCCAGAGCTTGCTCACACTCCTGTCCATTGAGTCAGTGATGCCATCCATCCATCCATCCATCTCATCCTCTGTCATCCCCTTCTCCTCTCATCTTCAATCTTTCCCAGCGTCAGGGTCTTAGCTATTTATTTCTTCCTTGGGCTATTTTTAATAGTTGAAAGCACAACCTAAATATACTTCAGCAGCAGGAATTATAATGACTATTTAGAAGCATGGTTGGTCTATGTGCAAATCCAGTCTCAAGACATAGCTGACAATATGGTCTTGAACTTGGCATCTCTAGGTTCCTATTTTCACATTTATAAAATGATATGTATCATATATACCACACAGAATTACTGAGGATTAAAGAAGACAATTAAAACTAAAACTTATCACAGTGCCAAGCACACAGTAAACTCTCACTTGTTAGAAGGTAGCTTCTTTCATCATTAGATTCTTCCATTACTTTGTCCTTATTTAAAAAAAAAAAAAAGTAATGAATTAGTACTGCAGAAAATAATAGGGTAAATACAAAGGATACAATAATCCCACCCATTCATAGATAACTGCAGAAACTGTCTTGCTGAATATTTTCCAAGTCCTTTTTATGATTTCTATATATTCTTATATATTTTTTGTAAAATGAAATCATACCATGTATCCACTATATTATAACCTACCGTAGTTAATTTAAGCAAAACACCATTTGTTGAATATTTATGCTATTTAAAATTTTTGCTCTATGGCTGTGCAAAACAGAACAAGAATTATAAATTTAAAAAGTACTAATCATTCTAAAACACAAATACTTTAATATACACAAAGAGCAATAAAATAATGCACAATTGGCCAATACCTTAAACAAAGCAATTGGTCATCAGTTAAACTTCATTTTCATGTGGATCTGCTTTCCTTCCATTAGAGTGTTCTTAAAAAGTATTTTGTTTAATGTTCTGGCTAAGTCATATGCTATGTGCTATGCTCAGTTGTGTCTGACTCTTTGCAACCCCTTGGACTGTAGCCTGCTAGGCTCCTCTGTTCATGGGATTTTTCAGGCAAGGATACTGGAGTGAGTTGCCATTTCCTACTGCAGGGAATCTTCCTGACCCAGGGACCAAACGCACATCTCCTGCATCTCCTGTATTGCAGGCAGATTCTTTATCTGCTGAGCCACGGGTGAAGCCTATATGCTATTAGGGAAAACGTAAAACTTTGGCAGGAGGTGAGAACATGAAGGGCTTGTAGGCCATGTTAAAGAATTTGACCATGGAGGATACAGAACCTATGGAGAGTTTTAAAGCAGGAGCTAAGGCAGGCCCATCCTAGTTTTAGCCCATGCAAAACAGACCTGAAAAGACTTACTCAGGTATCAAAGTCACCTTCAGATGAGAGGAAGGGCTATGCGTTAAACCGAAAATTCTAGTTGGTTGCCTTAAATCCTTTCTGAACAAGGTTAAGTAAGATATAACCAAATAGTAACCAGCGCAAATGGGTCATGCATCTTTCGTGCCCTGTTGGAACTTACAGAAATTCCATTTTTTGTTGCAAGATGTTCCACTCATAAACTCTGAATACCTGTTGTCCACATTAGTATTCTAAAGATGAAGGAAAAAAATAAATGAGCTGTTACTCTATTTAAAACCTGGACTGACTGCAAAAGGAAATGGTTAATGCCTCCTGGCTTCAAGGAAGCACTTTATCTCAGTGACAAGTCGAAGAGTTACTGTCTGAAGCAGACACTTTCTCAGGCTGGATCCTGCTTCTATATCCATTGTGTCTGAAGTAGAGAAACCGTGCAGAGTATTTCAGGCTTGCTTAATGGTCTTGTAAATTTTCTTTTAATTCCATCCCTGAAGTCTACCTATTTTTAAAAAATGTGTCCAGGATCTTTTAAAAATATGCCTCTCTGGTGCCATGTCTGACTGACCAACATTTGGGCAATTGTCCAGTTGTCCATAAGTAAGAAAATTGTCAGTAATCGGTGCTGTGAATACACACGCCCACCTGATTCATCCACGGGGCTCAGCTTGGAACTAGTGCTTTTGTTTTACATTCATTAAAATTCCTATCAGGACACAAAATGCTGAACATCACCCAAAACAAAACCAAACAAAACCAACCAACCAAAAAAAAAAAAAAAGGAAAGAAAGCAAAAAAGCTTAGGCACAGATACAGCAATGTTGGTTGATGGAGAAATAAAACAAACCATTTATATATTCTTCTTTAGCTCATTAGTAATTTTTCTCTAATTTGAATTTTTGTGGCAGTTAAAAAACCCCAAATATTAGTTGTTGGCATATTCAATTTTCTTTTTCTCATGAAGGTAAACTAAAAAGGAGAAAGAAAAAAAAAAAAGAATGGAAAATGTTCAACCTTTCACATCTCCTCTAAATGTTTAGTATACTGAAGTAAACATCCTGTCTTTCATTTTAACTCGTATTTTGGTCATTATACCTTCTAAGAATATAATTTTGATGTATGTAAGTTTAAGAAGCATAGGGGTTAAAATAAGTATTTTATTTATATAAATTAAAAAGCTTCTACCAACTGTACATCATACAAACACGCAAATAGTTTGGTTCTTATTTTTTAAAAATACAAATGTAAGTTAATTTTAACTTTAGGAAATGAAATTATATGCTAAGGGAAAGTCATAAACTCTTTCAGGACAGATCTGTAATTTGATATATGCTATTAGGTTTTTATTTCACTAAATTTACTTATTTTTAATTGAAGGATAGTTGCTTGGCAATTGGGTTTTATTTTATTCTTTAAATACATACACACCCACTGGTTTTACTTTTTTGTATAATAGGGAAAGAATAAAAGGTCATGAGTTAGGCATTTTAAAAAATTAATTATTTCTTTTTGGCTGTGCTGGGTCTTTGTTGAGCGGCCTTTTCTCTAGTTGTGGTGTTAGGGCTTCTCATTGCTGTGGCTTCTCTTGTGGAGCATGGGGCTCTAGGCGGACGAGTTTCAGTCGTTGGCGGCACTTGGCCTCAGTAGTTATGGTTGCCGCTCTCAGGTACTAGACAGCAGCCCTAACAGTGGAAGTGGACACGCTCAGTTGCTTTGGGACATGTGGCATCTTCTGCATCAGGGATCAAACTCGTGTCTCCTGCATTGGCAGGCGATTCTTTACCCCTGATCCACAGCTGGAAACAACATGTGTCCCAGATCCAACTATGGAATCACCATGGAATCTTCTACACTACCTCAATCCAGATTTGAGGCAAAAGGAAGTGAAGATTCATGTTGTTTAGGTTTCCTGTATTTAAGATCTCTATTAGGAGCTGACAAATATAAACCCTGTGGATACAGAATTTGAGGCCTGCAAGTAGAATGTTGGCTATAACAAAACCTAAAATGCAGGTGCTGATGCCTCAGATAATGGAAGCTGAAAAGTTAAATACTCCTGTTATATTATGGCAAAATATTTGATGAAATGATTACTATGGTATCTTAGAAAGCAGACCACTTGTTGTGACTCTAGCATTCGGGGAAATCATAGGAAAAATTCAAGATGTTGTCTTATGTTTGTTACTTCTTGCTGCTTTAGCAGAGTCTACAAAGAAAGTAAATTCAGTTGAGAGCTCATTGATCTGGTAACAAACTACATCCTCAAGTTGCTCAAGAGTAAGTTAATGCTAACTACAGATACAAGCTGCTTACTCTGTGCCAGGTACCATTGTAGTGTTTTATATGCCTTAGGTAACTTAATCTTCAAACACAATGAAGCAGATACTGTTTTTAGCCCCATTTTGCAGATGAGGACCAACGAGATTAAGTAACTTGCTAGTTACACATCTGATAAGTAAGGGACCGGCTTTGAACTAGGTAATTTGGGTCCCAAGTCCATATTCCTAACAGTCAGTAGTTTGGACCTTTTGAGACTGAAAAAGCTAACTGCTTTTGTATCTCAGAATGAAGCAGTTTTAGGTAAAGGCTGCAAAGGGACAGAGTTAGCAAAAGATAAGATGGTGCCTCGGAGTTTTCCCTAAGCACCTGTGGCTAATTGTTCTCTGCCAGACGATTGGAGCCAGGTCAGAAAATCACATGAAGAGTTTTGTCTCCCACCCCGGCTCTTTGCTTCAGATGGCTTTGAGAAAACCAGACTGAAACATGAAAGAAGGGGGGATGGGCAGACAGCCCAGAGGCAACAAATAAAAGACTGTGTTTCATCAGTTTTAAAAACTCTGACTCTACGAGATTTTTATCTGTCATTATTAACACAAAGAACTGACTAGGAGCAGATACACTGGAAGTCCACTAGATTTTTGAGGACCTTATATTACCAGAAAAACCCAAATCCTGTTCAATCCCCAAATAGTTGGGATTAAAACAAGCCATTTTCTTGGCCTCCAAACCATTACCAGTGGGGAGCAGGTTCACGAAAGCCGTATGGATTTAAAAGGGCACTTCCTCCAGAATCCACCGCAGAGAAGCCACAGAGAATAACGTTCAGGGAAGTCCACTCAGAGGCGTTTTAAGACAGGGTGAACTGGAAACTTACTCTGCTTAACCAAAGAAGTCATTGTTATTCCTGCCCAGCTAGGTGTGGTAACTTCTGGGAGGCTTCTGTTTCCCACTCTCCATCTTCTAGATGGAAGTTTTTAATGTGGTTGCCTTGTTTCTAGAGCACTGAGGTATACTTTTGTTGTGGGCAGATAACTGGACTGTGTGGAGTCGTATATGTATCTGTCAGAAACGAGATAACTGCTCATCAACTCAGATATCCCAGGCTTGATGGACTTTGGAACTCTCTCTCCTGGGGAGAGTCTGAGCAGGAAGAGCTTGCAGAAAGAAAGGTGTGTATGAATGTCTGGGTGGCCAAACTGGCAGGTGATAACTGATAGTTTTTGTCCCATGGTATCTCTTCTGCCCTACTATGTAAAAATCGAGATCATAGTCAGTTGGAATGAGACTTTAATTCCGAGCCTGACTTGAAGATAACTGACATGTTGTTGGTGAAATGTGAGAAGACATGATGCCCGCAATTTTTGAAACATGTTCAAGGGAGTGGGTGTGTCCCTTCTCCTCCCCTTCATCAGTCTTGTTTCTTGAAACAGAGGTAAAATGGCTAGCAATCCATTTTGGTAGGCTGGATGATGCCCCTCCCCTCCTGTTTCCAAAAGAGACCCACATCCTTGTCCCTAGAACCTGTGAATGTCTCCTAATACAGTAAACAAGAACTCCATGTTTGTGATTAAAGATCATGATCATATTGGACTATCCACATGGGCCCTAAGTGCAATCACGCATGCATCCTTATGAGGTAGTTTGAGGGAGATCCACCACAGGAAAAAAGAGAAGACCATAAAGACAGAGATTGGAGTGATGTGGCCACAAGCCAAGAAATGACCAGGCCACCAGGAGCTAAAAGAAGCAAGGGATGGGTGGTCCCCAAGATGCCTCCAGAGAAAGTACAGCCCTCCTGGTTGGGGCTCAGATTCCAGACATCTGGTCTCCAGCCCTGTGAGAGAGTAAGTTTCTGTTGCTTTAAGCCATAAGTGTGTGGTTCCTTTTTATAGCAGCCCCAGGAAATGAATTCATCCACTTGAGACCTGGAAAGTGAGAACAAGATCACGGCAAAAATGGAGTGGACGCTTGGGGGGACTAAGTTCCCAAATAACTGTGGAGCCACGAAAACAGCCCTGAGCTTTCTCATCCAGTTTTTACAGATGAAGTAAAAAAAAAAAAATCTATCTTCTTTCTCAATTACAATAATTTGGAGTTTCTGTTACAATTAGCCAAACCTAAAAACAACCAGGAATTATGTTATTCAACCCTTACTAAGGGTTATTTAACCAAGTCAAAATATAACTATCATAAATAAGTATGGATGCCTCTCTACTCTAGGAATAAAATTCAGCATCACATTTTTCACATAGTAATAGGAGATAGGAAAGGAGCTTTTTTTTTTTTTTTTGGAGAAGGCAATGGCAGCCCACTCTAGTACTCTTGCCTGGAAAATCCCATGGACAGAGGAGCCTGGTAGGATGCAGTCCATGGGGTCACTAAGGGTCAGACACAACTGAGCGACTTCACTTTGACTTTTCACTTTCAGGCATTGGAGAAGGCAATGGTAACACACTCCAGTACTCTTGCTTGGAGAATCCCAGAGACGGCGGAGCCTGGTGGGCTGCCATCTATGGAGTCGCACAGAGTCAGACACGACTAAAGCAACTTAGCAGCAGTAGCAGCAGCAGCAGCAAGGAGCTTTTTATCTAAGCTTGAAGTGAAGTGAAGTCACTCAGTCGTGTCCGACTCTTTGCGACCCCATGGAATGTAGCCTCCCAGGCTTCTCCGTCCATGGGATTTTCCAGGCAAGAATACTGGAGTGGGGTGCCATTTCCTTCTCCAGGGGATCTTCCCAACCCAGGGACTGAACCCTGGTCTCCGGCTTTGTAGGCAGATGCTTTACTGTCTGAGTGCCAGGGAAGCCTTGGTACCACTTATTTCCATGACTGGACTCAAGATATGTGGAAATGATATTTTTAGTACAAAGGCTCTGTAAGTCAGAGAAATGGTCTCAGAGGTAGGAAGGATAAGTATGAGTCTATGCTTCATGGAAAACAGAAATCTTAGAGGTTCTTGGACTCATTGAAACATGGTAGAAAATAAATCAGTCTGTGACCAGAATTTCCCGGTTGACTGCAGATGTTTTATCAACTGTCCATCCTGTTTTTGTTTTTGTTTTTTTTTTTTTTACAATAAATTTGGCTTCCATTTCAGAGCCAAGTTATGGAGCAAGATATGTAACCTCAATAGCCTCAGTTTCCTTGTAAGTAAAAATGGGATGATCTTGCAGGGTTTCAGTAACTGTTTAATGAAATTAGGCTATTGAACAGTGCCTACCACAGTGTAAGAATTAAATAATGGGAAACTAACATTGGCCATTAAGGATGAGATAAGCCTATTAAGAAACAAAGAAAATGACTGATAGAGATCTTAAGATAACTAACAGAAGGTAGTTTGGAAGGTCAAGTTGAATCTGTACAGTGACCCATTCCTCCCAAAAGTTTGTTTCATACAAAATTTTAGTTGGTGTGAAGCTTTTCCCATATAATTGTTCAGGCAGCATGAGAACATTCTTTCTATATGATGTGAACCATGGGACAATTCTTTTCCTTTAATTGAAGTGTAGTTGATTTACAATATTGTGTTAGTTTCAGGTATACAGCAAAGTTATTTGGTTATACATACATATGTATATAGCTATACTTTTTTCCCAATTCTTTTCTATTCTAAGGTATAGAATATTGTTCCCTGTGCTATACAGTGGGTCCTTGTTGTTTATCTATCTTACACATATTAGTGCATCTGTTAATCCCCTACTCTCAATTTATCTCACCCCGCTTCCCCTTTGGTAACCATCAGTTCAGTTTAGTTCCCTCGCTCAGTCAATCTGATTCTTTTCGACCCCCATGAATTGCAGCATGCCAGGCTTCCCTGTCTATCATCAATCCTGGAGCTTGCTCAAACTCAAGTCCATCAAGTTGATGATGCCATCCAACTATTTCATCCTCTGTCATCCCCTTCTCCTCCTGCCTTCAATCTTTCCCAGCATCAGGGTCTTTTCCAATGAGTTAGTTCTTTGCATAAGATGGCCAAAGTATTGGAGTTTCAGCTTCAGCATCAGTCCTTCCAATGAATATTCAGGACTGATTTCCTTTAGGATGGACTGGTTGGATCTCCTTGCAGTCCAAGGGACTCTCAAGAGCCTTCTCCAACACCACAGTTTAAAAGCATCAGTTCTTCAGTGCTCAGCTTTCCAACTCTCACATCCATACATGACTACTGGAAAAACCATAGCTTTGACTAGATGGACCTTTGTTGGTGAAGTAATGTTTCTGCTTTTTAATATGCTGTCTAGGTTTGTCATAGCTTTTCTTCCAAGGAGCAAGCACCTTTTAATTTCATGGCTGAGCCACCATCTGCAGTGATTTTGGAGCCCAAGAAAATAAAGTCTCTCACTGTTTCCATTGTTTCCCATCTATTTGCCATGAAGTGATGGGACCAGATGTCATGATCTTAGTTTTCTGAATGTTGAGTTTTAAGTCAGATTTTTCACTCTCCTCTTTCACTTTCATCAAGAGGCTCTTTGGTCCTTCTTCACTTTCTGCCATAAGGGTGGTATCATCTGCTTATCTGAGGTTATTGATATTTCTCCCGGCAATCTCGATTCTAGCTTGTGCTTCATGCAGCCCGGCATTTCACATGATATATTCTGCATGTGAGTTAAATAAGTAGGGTGACAAATATACAGCCTTGACATACTCCTTTCCCAATTTGGAACCAGTCTGTTGTTCCATGTCTGATTCTAACTATTGCTTCTTGACCTGCATATAGATTTCTCTGTAACCATAAGTATGTTTTCTATTCTGTGAGTCTATTTCTATTTTGTAAATAAATTCATTTGTATTATTTTTTAGATTCCACATATAAGTAATATCAGATGATATTTGTCTTTCTCCTGGACAGTCCTTTGAAAGGTAGTTAGCAAAAGAAGTAATTGAGGGCTGAAGAGAGATGAGAGGAGTGCAGTGAAATGTGCAGGGAGGGCGAGGTGTTAGCAGTGCAGCTTTGGGCATGATAGAGATGGGTTTCTGTGCTGGGTGTGTGATGAGGACAAGACATGAAACATGGGTGGAGAGAGCCATGCAAAGTAGAAGGGGGATGACTTTACTGTAGGAAGTGCCGAGCTCCCAAGTTCTTTGTATAGAGGGCAAGTTTGAGAAATGTCTACATAGGGAACTGCAAATTACTGAAAGGTTTTTTTCTTTTTTATCTCAAACACCTACTAAATTATTCTGTAGGTCTTGTACTATTATCAGACTCAGGTGAATATCAACAGCTCTGGGAAAAAATATCAGAAAGTCATTAAATTTTGTTTTAATTGGGATATAGTTGCTTTAAAGTGTTGTGCTAGTCTCTGCTGTACAATGAAGTGAATCAGCTCTAAGTATACATATATCCCTCCTGTGTGGACTTCCCTCCTAACTCCTCCATCCCACCTGCCTAGGTCACCACAAAGCACAGAGCTGAGCTCCACCTACAGAGGAATATTACTCAGCCACAAACAGGAATGCAGGCGGGTCATTTGAAGAGACATAGATGCACCTGGAGTCTGTCATACAGAGTGAAGAAAGCCATTAACTTTAAAAAATCAAGTTAAAACTTTAAAAATTTAAAAGTCATTCACCTTTAAAAATCTATTCCAGAAAGATTGATTAGAAAACCATTGTAGCTGAAGTTTTCTGCTTAGTCACTCAGTCGTCTCTGACTCTTTTGCCACCCCATGGGCTGTAGTCTGCCAGGCTCCTCTGTCCATGGGGATTCTCCAGGCAAGAATACTGGAGTGGATTGCCATTCCCTCCTCCAGGGATCTTCTTCCTTGACAATTATTGTGCTCAGCGTATTAATATGCTTGTCTTATTTAAGCCATACACAAATCCTGTCTCATTATTTCCTATTTTATGATAAAAGTGAAGTTAACTTCTCACCTGAAATCTAATGCTTCATGATATTGACATACTAGAGATTCTGGGCTTCTCTGTTGGCTCAGTGATAAAGAATCCACCTGCCAACACAGAGAGCAATGTGAATTCAATCCCTGGGGAGGGAAGATCCCCTGGAGAAGGAAATGGCCACCCACTCCAGTGTTCTTGCCTGGGAAATCCATGGACAGAGGAGCCTGGTAAGATACAGTCCATGGGTTTGCAAAAGTTAGACACGACTTAACGATTAAACAACAAATAAGGATTCTAATTTATGAGTGTATTACATTAAAATCCAGTCCTTCCATGGTGCCGTGCTGCCAACAATCTTTACTATTGGGCCCATTTTCTCTTACTCACAGTTTCTGACTTCCCCCCAACCACCCCTGGTGTTTTCTTCATAGAAGAAGGATAATAAAAGTACTCTAACTATGATCAATTCAGTCCAGTCGCTCAGTCATGTCCAACTCTTTGCAACCCTATGGGCTGCAGCACGCTAGGCTTCCCTATCCATCACCAACTCCTGAAGCTTGCCCAAACTCATGTTCATCAAGTTGGTGATGCTGTCCAACCATCTCATCCTCTGTCGTCCCCTTCTCCTCCTGACTTCAGTCTTTCTCAGCATCAGTGTCTTTTCCAATGAGTCGGTTCTTTGCATCAGGTGAACAAAGTACTGGAGTTTCAGCTTCAGCATCAGTCCTTCCAATGAATATTCAGGATTAATTTCCTATGATAACTTTCCATAAATATGAAGACAAATATGAAGCTTCTGCTCATACATCTCCTTCTCTATGCCTTGAAATTTCTCCTGAGAACCTACCTAAGACCCTTCTAACTTCCTTTGCTTCTACAAGTGACACTTTACAATAAGATCACTTTTGAGTAAAATGATGGTGACTCCAATTGTGTAGAAAAGTTCTGTCAGTGCCGAGGATATTGTTAGATAAAATTTTGTGCAGACCAGAAATCACGTTAATCACTTTCACTTTGACATGTCGAAGATGGGAATAAGGTTCCAGAATAAACAGTAAAGTAACTTCTATATATCCCAAGAGGAGAAGAAACCATGGCACATTTCCAATAACTCCAGACTGTGTAGGAAGACAAAATCTAATTGGTGGTGCTTGTGCTAAGTCACTTTGGTCAAGTCCAACTCTTTTGTGACCCTATGGACAGCCCATCAGGCTCCTCTGTTCATGGGAGTCTCAAGGCAAAATCACTGGAATGGGTTGCCATGATACTCCAGGGGATCTTCCCAACCCAGGGATTGAACCCATGTCTCTTTACATCTTCTGCATCGGCAGGCAGGTTCTTTACACTAGTGCCACCTAGGAAGCCCCTCTAATTGGTGGAGAAGAAATTAACTTACAGATAGATTAGAAATGTTTTTATGTAGATTTGAACTCTGAT
Source organism: Redunca redunca (assembly GCA_006410935.1). Lineage (NCBI taxonomy): Eukaryota > Metazoa > Chordata > Mammalia > Artiodactyla > Bovidae > Redunca > Redunca redunca. Next base: position 249,965 of record SJYQ01001064.1, on the reverse strand, counting down.
GAATTTGTTATTTCTGGCCTCCAAGAAATTGCCTTTATACCAGGGCAATGTTTTTATTTATTGAATTTGTGTATATCCCAGAGGGGCTTCCCTGGTGGCTCAGTGAATAAAGAATCCACCTGCCAATGCAGGAGATGCAGGAGACATGGGTTGGATCCCTAGGTCAGGAAGATCTGCTGGAGGAGGTCATGGCAACCCACTCCAGTGTTCTTGCTTGGAGATTCCCATGGACAGAGGAGGCTTGTGGGCTACAGTCCATGGGATTGCAAAGAGTTGGACATGATGGAAGTGACTGAGCAGGCATACATGCATGTCCCAGAGCCTCAAGAAGTAAATGGAAGGATTATCAATGTAACTGAATAGATAGCCTTAAGTAGTGATGCTTTGGGAAAGGATACCCAATGCAGATGTAGATTTTCTTGGAAGGAAATTAGGGGGGATATCAGTGTCACTTATCCCCAAGTCAGCTTCCTGCTATGGCAGATGAATATAATGTCAAGGATTGTCTAATAAGTAATTGTCCTCACTGAGGAAGGAGAATTCCCAGGTTCTCATCTTAACATCATCTAGTCTCCAGTGAGAGATAAGGACACCAAATGATTTGGAGAAAGCAAATAAACAGATTGCTCACTAGAAGAGGGAGAAGACCAGCTTGCAGCCCAAGGGGACAATGGAGTAGACATACTAGAGGAACAAAGCCTTCCTCTGGTTGGGGGTTGGTGGACAAACACTGGATTGTTGCCGGGGCTGGCACCAGATGGTGTTGTGTCCTCTGCCAACACGTGTCCTTTTCCTTTGATAATGGTATCCAGAATTCTAGATGAATAGTTGGGTAAATTTCCTAGTTTTCTGGGTGGGGACTCATATCATAGAACTGTGACACCCTTGAAAGATAATACTGGCTTTAGTTAACAGAGGTGTCAGTGACAGGTTGTTACATAATCTTGCATTAAAAAAAAAATTAGCCAGATCAAATACACCAAAACTCTACTTGTCATACCGGATAATGATTTAAAAAAAAAATTCAAGTCTTCTTAATATTATAGCAATTCAGTATGTGAACTGGGTTTGATGTGGGCAGTTATACTAATTTCACACTCAGTCATGTCTGACACTTTGAGACCCCATGTACTATAACCCATCAGGCTTCTCTGTCCATGGGACTTCCCAGGCAAGAATACAGGAGTGGGTTGCCAATTCCTCCTCCAGGGGATCTTCCAACCCAGAGATCGAACCCACATCTCTTGCATCTCCTACATTGGCAGGTGGATTCTTTACCACTGCACCACCTGGCAGTTCTCTCCAATTTAAACCCAGAAGACTTTTCAGTTGTGTCACTGGTCTTAACATAGAAACACAGGGTAAAATTCTAATTAAACTCTGTGTTTGTGGGTTTCTGATGGAAGAGGTGGAACCCTCAGAATCAAACACCAATATCAAGTTGAAAAGTTAATAATGCCTATTCTTTGTCAATATAACAAAATGAAAAGGATTGCTTTTAGTTAAATTGATTGTGTTAAGCTTACATAAATATATCTTTCTGCATAATCTTTAATGGAACTTCTACTTGCAGCATGTACTGATCGTGGACTACAAAGTCTGATGTGCAACTTGTTCCTATACCCTAAGTATTTAAATCCATTTCATTTTCAGCCTCTCTTTCCTATGGTGGGAGGCTAGCCAATTTGGGTTACCCCACTTTTTCAGGTTCATGTCTATGTTCCAGAGACATTAGAGGGCTACCAGATACAGGTGCCTCTGCTCAGCTATCCATTCTTTCTTCTGTGTTTTAGTCATTGGCCCACGCTGGAAGCCTCTGAGGTATCTCCTGTTCCCATCTGCATGTTTCCTTAAGAAGTGGCATTCTGTATGTGTCTTCCTAGCCTGGCCAATGGAACCCACACTTTCTGTTTCTGTGTGGAGACACAGGAATCGTCATTTCTTCATGATCCCATGTGCCAGCCCCAAACACACACACCATCCCTTCTCTTTCTGAGACCCATCATCAGAGGAAGGGAATGGAGGTGGAGGGAGTACATGTCTCTTTGGGACCCCAAGGTTATCTCTGTTCAATTTGCTTCCTCCCATCCATCCTGTCTCCTTTCTTTTCCAAATGCATCATTTTCTAGACTGTAGCAAGGGAGAAGTCAACTGTCTTATGATTTTCTCGCCTTTGTTGAGTCCTCCCACAGAGTCCTGACTGTGGCTGGGGCACTGGGTTTCTTGACTTGAGCACTATTGACTTTGGGGGCTGGATACTTTGTTGCAGGGGAGTGGGGATGTCCTGCTCACTGTAGGATCTTCAGCAAAGTCTCTGGCCTGTGCTCATTGGAAATATCTCCAGACCTTGTCAAATGGCCCTAGTGCATTCGCTGCTGGAGAACTGCTGCTATGGGGCATAGACTTAGGACAGAAAAGCCATTAAGATTCCCTGGAGATGATGCACACGGAAGAGAAGTGCTTGCAGGAGTAGTCAGAGGAGATGTGGGAAACTGGGAATTTGTATTTTAAATTTTTTATATATGTTCTACTTCATAAGCAGGAAGAGGAGAGAGAACATACAGAACATAGATACTTCAACGTTAGAAGAGTTTTGTCCTTGTATTTTTAATGAAATCATTGTTTTCTCCTAATCAGCACTGCTCTCACTTTTATAAAGGAAACTTTATCACTGACACAAATAAAATAGATTTCAGAAGCATGTACATTAACGTTGTCCATTACTGGTTGTTTAAAATTTCACTCTTCTAAAATTTATAAATTTCTTCTAGCAAAAGTTAATAAACAGAATGGTATCTAGAACATCATCATGGCACCTTCTTAAATAGAATAAAAAATCCACTAAATATAGACATAGATATATAGCATTAGCCATGCCTCACTTCTCGAGACAGACGTAAAGCAGAAGTACTAAATTATAAAGAATTTGATTTCTGAGATGTTTACATTTCTGAACTTAGTTACTTATTACATATTTTCCCATGACTGATCCATGATGAGCCAAATAGAAACATCAAAGGCTGCTGACAGAACAAGAATAATGAGCATACATTTATGGCTTTTGTCAATAACCCCAGAGATCAATTGCCCCTTTGACCAAAGACCAAGTATTTCTTCCAAAGGGTGAATCTTGAAAAAAGAGGCTCCCAGACGCTGTTCATATCCAGGTGTTTCGTTGGCCTTTTGGACAACCTTTCTATCACCTTTCCCCAGGCAAAGGAAGTTAGAAAACCCACCAAAAATCAACAAGCTTGCTTTCTTCCAAGCGGTGTTTAGTAAGCAATAGTTTGACAGACGTGTTCATTCTTGTGGCCAGTGAAGAGCTGGAGAAATGGTGGGGGAGTTATTCAGGATATTTGCACTAAGCAGTTAAGACCCTCATCCCCTAATAGTTTAATAACATAGGAAAGAGCAGAAGCTATTTGATGTGGAGCAAAGTAGTTCTTCCATTTGAGAGTGATAGTCTTTAATGTTGCCACATCTTTGATGCTGGGCTTAGGCTGGGAAGATTTCAAGTGTACTGGCATATAGTTATCCTCATGTGACAACAGTTTTATTTTGAAATCATTTTTTTCAAATTCAGTTCTGAAATCTGAACTCCAAAGATGAAAATAGGAACCTATGAATTCTGTACATAATACTTGGTTCTCTAACACCAACTGAATTGTTTCATGTGTTTTCAGATTTTATTAATTCTTAAAGCTATGTACTCATACTTTTCATAAATAAATATGAATATATGAATTGAAAGTAACTGAATTCAATGTTAGGAAATGCATACAAGAAAGCATGTATCTCATCAACAAACATGAGAAAGAATCAATCATTAGTAAACAAGGAAATGCAGATAAAACCAAAACAGGACATATTTTTTTCTTTATCAAAAAGGCAGATTTAAAAAAATTTCAGAGTGCTCAATATTGGACATAGAGTATTGCTAGTGAGAAAGAGAAAAAAAGGAGTTACAGCCTGTTTGGAAAATAATCTGACAATATGTAGAAAGGGTCTTTTAAATTTCCAAGCTGAGACAAGTAATTCAACATCTGGGAATCTATCCAAAAAAAATCATCTTAAATACAGAGAGAGTTTTATGGACAAAGGTACTCATTATAGTATTATTTAGAATAGGGGGAAAGGGGAGAAACAAAGTGCTTGGCAATAAAGGAAATTAAATAAATTGTGATACCTAATTTATTAGTGTGTATTTAGACATTAAATATGCTAATGATATATTTAAATAATGGGAAACACTCATGTTATAATACTTAGAAAAAGAAACACTGTAAAAATTGTGTATCTATATTGATTTTGTATCAAAATTGTGTAAGGGTGTTACTTAGTGTACACCCATGGCGGATTCATGTTGATGTATGGCAAAACCAATACAATATTGTAAAGTAATTAGCCTCCAACTAAAATAAATAAATTTATATTAAAAAAAAGAAAACAGGCTAAAATACAGCAAAATATTAAAACTTGCATTTGGATAGTGAGAATACGGGTAAATATTCTAAAATTTTAGTCAAATTTTCCAAAAATTCTGTATTCATTTTTATTCTTGGTATAAAACACATTTTATATTTTAAAATGTATATACATGTAAAAACAGTTACTCTGCAATACTACTCTTCACACACATAGCTTATGAACTATGTTTTTCTTTCAAATGAAAAATTACAGAATCAAAACAGTTTAAAAAATGACTTTACTCTCCTATCCCAGTCCCCATTTTTTCATTTAGTCCAGCTTCAACCATCTTTGTTAAAATTGATTATCCTTTTTGAAATATTGATAAATTTAGGTCTCCACGGCTTGTCCCAAGTCTTATATATTATTAGTCAATTTTATTTCTGGGTCTACATGTATCCAGTTTCTCTGAGTTGCATGCCATTCTCTAAAATGACTGAAAAAATAATTTTTGGTTATGACTTATCTTTCTTTCCTTATTTGCTTCCTAGTAGAATACGTATCCTCTAGGAGGGCATGGCAACCCACTCCAGTATTCTCGCCTGGAGAATTCCATGGACAGAGGAAACTGGTGGGCTATAGTCCAAAGGGTCACAAAGGGTCAGACATGACTGAAGTGACTTATCATGCATGCACACACAGAATACCTATACTCCAGCTTAAATTTTGAGAAGTTCTCATTCCCTTGTTAAACAAAAATGAATCATCACACCTGTGGGCCTTCCTCCTCTGTTCTTCTAATGTTATAAGTATACTGGGTGGTTAACATGAGATGTAACAGAGCTGGTGTAATACTAGCTGTCTTCAACCACCAAGAATCACAGGATTCCTGGACTATATTATGGAACAATCTCTAGGTCTTTGTGTATGTTTGTATGTGTATTGGGATATTTAAGGGAGACGTGGAAAATACAAAAGGAATACAAAAAATTAATAGTCTAACTTCAAGAATCTTAAATAGTCTTTCAGTGGTTTTCAATATGTGGTTGTGAACCCAGAGCCTTTCAAACTTGTTAGGAATGAAATTCTCAGGCACCTCCAAGGACCTACATGAATCAGAAGCTATGCTTTTGTTCAGACCCTCCCGGTGATGCTGACACACACTCAAATTTGAGAACCCCTGCATAAGAAGAGGGCCAGAGAGAATGTCAAATAATACCCAGACTAACTGTGTACAGTAGACTCTGAACCGAGTCAGCCAAGGCACTTCAGGGAAATGATTATTCTTGTTATGGGAAGCCTGGCTAGTTTTTCTCTTTTACCTTGTAAGTATTAACAATCCCCTTGCGAACCCAGTTTTTCCCCTGTCCTCTCTTCTGAAACTGGCCTTTTGTGGTTTGATTCAGTGGGCCACCATGCTGGGATGTATCCAGGCAGCCAAAGTCCCTGGATCTCTTATTCATGTGACTGGCCCAGGACATCCTTCATTGCGGTTGTTACTCACCTGATGAGTTGTATCCAACTCAGTGAGCCCAAGCCCTGCAGCACTCCAGTCTTCCCTGTCCTCCACTCTCTCCCAGAGTTTTCTCAAGTTCATGTCCATTGAGTCAGTGATGCCATCCAATCATCTCATCCTCTGTCACCCCCTTCTCCTTTTGCCTTCAACTTTTCCCAGGATCAGGGTCTTTTCCAATGAATTGGTTCTTTACATCAGGTGGCCAAAATATTGGAGCTTCAGCTTCAGCATCATTCCTCCTAATGAATATTCACTGAATATTATTTCCTCCTTTCGTATTTAAAATGGTTCAACCTGCTACAAACCAGGCTTCTGTGTTCCTTCGAGCAACATCCAGAGCAGATGTGTGGCTTCCACATGTACTCCTACAGCTAAAAAATGTACAAGAAAACTCTGATCCCTTCTCCCACATTTTGGTTTCTCAAAAGTATTTCCCATTTAGAATATAAACCTTTGTATAGATTTATTAGCTCTTGGTTTGCAGCCATGTCAAGCATTCTTCTTTGATCATCATTCTGGAAATGTCCAGAAAAAAGAACCTACGATTGTTATTCTGGACCTGTAAAATAGCACGTCTTCCAACCACTCTCTGACTTAATTTCCATATTTATGTTCCAGAATCACGATCAATTTCCCAAATTCGAAACCTCAAATTCTTTTATGCCTGGGCACTGTTCCCAAGGAATTATTTATTATGCTTTCCTCATATAGTTTTTGCAGGATATTTTCTTAGCTTTACTCATTCGTCTTATTCTGGCAGTCAGGATGGGTTCAACCCATAGATAAGAAAGGCAATATGAGTTAGAGGATGGTAAATGGCTTCCTTGCAAAATGTCTCCCTTACTAGATATTAGGTAACACTTGTGTTTCGATTAGCCTGTCACATTTTCCAGATCTGATCTCTCTCCCACACCCCTGCTTCATCTTTTTAACTCCTTGCTTGATGTCATTCAACTGTTGACTGAAAAAAAAAAATGCACAGTATGAGAGTTTTGAGTTGTTTTATTTGGGGCAATATAAGGAGCCAAAGCTCAACATTCAGAAAACTAAGATCATGGCATCTGGTCCCATCACTTCATGGGAAATAGATGGGGAAACAGTGTCAGACTTTATTTGGGGGGGGCTCCAAATTCACTGCAGATGGTGACTGCAGCCATAAAATTAAAAAACGCTTATTCCTTGGAAGGAAAGTTATGACCAACCTAGATAGCATATTCAAAAGCAGAGACATTACTTTGCCAACAAAGGTCCATCTAATCAAGGCTATGGTTTTTCCAGTGGTCATGTATGGATGTAAGGGTTGGACCATGAAGAAAGCTGAGTGCCAAAGAACTGGTGCTTTTGAACTGTGGTGTTGGAGAAGACTCTTGAGAGTCCCTTGGACTGCATGGGGATCCAACCAGTCCATCCTAAAGGAGATCAGTTCTGGGTGTTCATTGGAAGGACTGATGCTAACGCTGAAACTCCAATACTTCGGCCACCTCATGCGAAGAGTTGACTTGTTGGAAAAGACCCTGATGCTGGGAGGGAATGGGGGCAGGAGGAGAAGGGAACAACAGAGGATGAGATGGCTGGATGGCATCACTGACTCAATGGACATGAGTTTGAGTGAACTCCAAGGGTTGGTGATGGACAGGGAGGCCTGGCATGCTGCAATTCATTGAACTGAACTGAACTGAACTGAAGGAGCCCAGGAGATAGCATTTCAGATAGCTCTGAGAAACTGCTCCAAAGAGAAAGGATATATATGATTTTGGTGAAGGGGGTACAATCAAACACAGACTTCTTGCAGAAGGTAGCTGCTAGTCTCATGAATGTTACTGCTAGTCATGAGCAATAGACATCACCATGAAAGATTTTAGTGCTTTTCTAGGTATGAGGAAGTGCAAGAGTTGGGCTCATAAAATCGCCTCCTGAAAATATCTAACTATCTAAAGACTTGTTCTGCCAGTTTTTCCAGGAGCACAGAATGCCTCATTTCTGCTCTCCACCCTGAAACCTTTCAGTGGGTATTGAAGGTCAGCATCTGCAGCAGCTCATGATTTAATCCTTGTAGATGTAGACAGCAAATGCCAATCTGTAGGTGACACAACCTTCTAACTTGTTCTCTAATTCCATAACAGTGCTTCTCAAACTTAACTATGCATCCCTTGTAAACTCTTTAAAAGACAGATTGCTGGGCCCAGGGCCAGGCATCCTGCTATCTATCTATCGATCATCTGTTAATCTATCTTTAACTTTTCTTTGGGCTTCCTTGGTAGCTCAGCTGGGAAAGAATCTGCCTGTAATACAGGAGACCCTGGTTTGATTCCTGGGTCAGGAAGATCCTCTGGAGAAGGAATAGGCTGCCCACTCCAGTATTCTTGGGCTTCCCTGGTGGCTCAGATGGTAAAGGATTCTCTTGGAATGTGGGAGACCTGGGTTCGATCCCTAGGTTGGGAAGGTCCCCTGAAGGAAGACATGGCAACCCACTCCAGTATTCTTGCCTGGAGAGTCCGCATGGACAGAGGAACCTGGCAGGCTATGTGTCCTAATAAATATTCAATGATCAGGAAACATAGTCACAGCACTGTTAGAATTGAGCTACATTACTTGGGAAAGTTACCACCTGTCAACATCATGTCAAGAAGAATCATATTAAAAAAGAGAGAGAGAGAGAAAAGATGTAATCATATTTTCTTTATCATGCAGTGGTTTGGAAAGAACAGAATATAGGAAAATTTCAATTTATGGGTGTATAAGAGGAGGACAAAAATTTCGCAATCTACTTCAGAGGTCAAACCTGAAAATTGGCACCTGAATAGGGATGCTGGGTCCCTGTTTCATAGCAGGAAAGAATCAAAAGACTCTTTTTCAAAATATCCTTTCTGGTGTCTCTTCATGCATTCACACCTCAGTAATTCATCCTCCACTATGCATTCAGTGTGATTCAAATTGACATCTGATTATATCATTTTCACTAAAATTCTTTTTTTTTTCCTCACTGAAATTCTTGAAAGACATCCCATTTTCCTTTTTTCCTCTCATTTAAATTTTACCGTGGGAAGAAGGATGCTAGTGGTAAAGAACCCGCCTGCCAGTGCGGTAGACATAAGTGGTGTGGGTTTGGTCCCTGGTAGGGAAGACTCCCTGGAGGAGGGCATGGCGACCCACTCCAGAATTCCTGCCTGGAAAATCCCATGGACAGAGGAGCCTGGCAGGCTACAACTGTAGGGTCATAAGGAATCAGACATGAGTAAAGGGACTTAACACACATGCACGCAAGAACATTTAACATGAGTTCTGCCTTCTTGCCAGATTTTTAAGTGTACAATAGAGTACTGTTACAGGCACAGTGCTCTAGAGCAGACCCCTAGGCTTTGTTCATCTTGCATAACTGAGCTCTATACCCACTGAACAACACCTTCCCGTTTTCTCCTCTCCCTACTTCCTGTTAACCACCATGCTTTCTACTCCTATATGTTTGACTACCTTAAATGCCTTATGTAAGTGGAATCATATGGTATTTGCCCTTCTGCGACCAGCTTTTGTCACTTTGGCATAATGTCATCAAGATTTGTCCAAGTTGCCACGTATTACAAGACTTTCTTCTCTTATAAGGCTGAGCAACATTCCATTGTATTTATATACCACATTTCCTTTAACCATTCATCCATAGTTAGACAATTAGGTTGCTTCCACATCTTGACTATCATGAATAGTGCTGCAGTGAATGTGAGAGTGCTAGTATCTCCTAGAGATCTTAATGTCAGCTCTTTTGGATTAATACCCAGAACTGGGATTGCTGGATCATACGGTAATTCTATTTTTAATTTTTTTGGGAAACCTTGATAATGTTTTGCATACTGGCCGCACTATTTTGCATTCTCAACAGTAGTTTCTTCATATCCAGTTTCTTCACATCCTCACCATCACTTGTTCTTTTTTTCTTCATAATAGCCATCCTGACACATATGAAATGATACCTCACTGCGGTATTGATTGCATTTCCCTGATCGTCAGTGACATTGAGCAGTTTTTCATACACCTGCTGGTCATGTGTTTGTCTTCATTTGGGGAAAGATCTGTTCACGTCTATTTTTTACTTGGATTATTCTTTTTTATTTTTTACTATTGAGCTGTAGGAGTTCCTTATATATTTTGGAAATTAATCCTTTATCGGATATATGGTTTGCAGTTGTTTTCTCTGACCAATGCATTGTAAAGGCTTCCTATTTTTCTAAAGATAAACATTCCAAAGTTTTACTTGACCCACAAGGCCCTGTTTGGGCTGGTGTCCACCTAGCTCTCAGCCTTATCTGGTACCATTCTCCTGTCTCTGGTTCTTTTGGTTCTTGCCCCATTAGGCCTGCTTTCAATTCTGAATTCTTGCCAAGTGTTTACTATCTCAAAACCTTTGCATATCCAGTGCCTCCTCTTTCTAAAAAGCATCTCCACCTCCCGCCACTTTTCCTCTTTACCTTTCATCTTTAATAATTCAACTTAAATGTTATTCCTAAACAGAACCCTTTCATGAGGCTAGACTAAATCTTCAGTTCTCATACGTTAATACCATAATACTTTTTGTGGTACACATGACAATTTTAATTGTTTGATTAAATGCACAATTAATTTTTCAGTGTCTGTCTCCTAAGTTACCACATAGGCCCTTAAGGGCAAATAGCACATCTGTTTACTACCAACCACATCCTTAGGACCAGACACTAAACACGGGTTGAACAATCTCTTTTGCCTTCAGGCACCTTTCCTAATGACTGTGAGCATTTTCAGCCACCCTTCTTTTGTCAAACAGTCCATAAATCCTGGTCAACCTGGTTTTTGCACATGACCTTTCCCATCATGACAAATGGGCCCCCAAAGCATTCACTTTCCTGCTTCACAGATTAGAAAATGAGCCCAAAAGAAGTTAAATTGCCAGCCCGAATTTGTTTGTTAGCAGTTAAATTCAGAGAGCTGGACTTCTACTCCCCAGCTTCTCCCTGGAGGAGTCACCTTCAGCACTGCATTACTCAGCTTGCTCAGAAGGGGAACGCTCATGCTTGAGCACACCACTGCTCTCTCCCTTCCTCTGCACTAGAATTCTAAGCCGCTTACCCTCACCTGAGTCATGCATGGAAAGCATCTGAGAACACATTGTGGAACACACACCAGCCCATCCAAGAATGTCTTTCATCATCCCGAGCACAAAGGGTCCATGGCATGTTCTAGGAATTTCTCTGAAAGGGAAGCAAGAATTCCAGGCAGGGCAGTTATCCCCTGTCACAACCCCACTTCTTGCTCATCAGCTATCTGTGGGTATGTGTTGAAGTACAAAGACCAGGAAACTCTGACTGTGAATCAGAGGTTTTCAGTTCCTTCTGAAAGGAGTAATTAAAGAGACACATGAATGCAATCGTGGAAGTTAGGTGACCTGGAGCCTCTTAAAGCAAGCAGGTAGGAAACGAGATCCCCACAGCCCGTGATGGGCTGGCATAGAAAACTTGCAGAGTGAGGTGGAGTATTTGTCTAAGAGATAAGTGGCTTCTGAGAAGTTTCTACAGAGCTTTGGATGCTCCTCTCCTTTCACACTCCTCCAACAAGAGCTCTGGAAGAGTCTTCAACGTGGGCCACTCTTGGTTGCTGAAAGTTTATGTGCTTCTGTTTTCATACAAGCAAGCAATTTAGCCCTGTTTGAGGTAGTATTGAAGAGGGATAAAGGACCAGTTTAGAGGCTGTTGGAGTGTTTGGAAAATCTGTGTTAAAATTTTTGTGTCAAATCTAGATATGCCTCTCTTTATCAATCAATACTTGTTGGGTATCTCCTCTGAATTCACACCCTGTATAAAAGCAGTCAGGAAGTTCAAAAAGATGGCTGATTCATGTTGATGTAGGGCAGAAACCAACACAAGATTGTAAAGCAATTATCCTTCAAATAAAAATTAAAAAAAAAGGAAGGTGAAGGAATAGGAAGGTAGAGTGGAAAGAACACAGGCCTTAGAGTGAGAAGAATGAATATGGTTTCAGATCTTCTGCTTACTGGATTAACTTCCATTGGGCCCATATTTTTATTTGTAAAATGCCAGTAATATTAGGAACTTCAAAAGACTATCGTAAAAACTGGGAAGAGAAATGTGTCAGGGAGAGAAAACTAGCATAGCATCTTCTTAGCTTTTTCATTTAACACTTATTTCTGAAAACCTGTAATATACATGAATGGGGCTTCCCCAGTGGCTCAGTGGTAAAGAACTTACCTGCAGGAGATGCAGGTTCAACCCCTGGGTCAGGAAGATCCCCTGGAGAAGAAAATGGCAACTCACTCCAGTATTTCTTGCCTGGAGAATCCCATGGTCTGAGGAGCCTACTGGGCTACAGCCCATAGGGTCACAAAGAGCTGGACACGACAGAAGCAACTGAGCATGCACTCTAACAATATACATGAATAAATTCACCAGACAAAATTCAGATTTTAGTGGCAGAATCTTAACTATCTGTCAGGGCTCCAGTCAACTTTTGCCTCTTCTGGTTATGCTAGTCCCTTAAATAAACCTTTAATAACATCTCAAATGCCCTTACTACAGTGCATTATCTCACATATATGTTGACATGTTACCGTTCTACCCTAAACTGTGAGTTCCTCAAAACAGAGGTTGTGGCCTATTCACCTTTAACAGAATCTGTTAGAAGTCCTTTAATAGAAATATGGTATTTTTAAATTATTATACAGACAAGAAAAAAAGTTTTTATGACAAGAGAATTCTGTCCATAATCAATGTCACTAATTTAGTAAAGTAAAAAAAAAAAAATTCCCTGGAGCTAAAGAGAGCCGTCTTGGGGTTGTCCTTCTGCTTATCTGTGACCTGAAGCCACTTGAACCCAACAATATGTCTATTCAGAAACGAGGGGTGATGAAGATCAATTATACACATAAATCATCCTTGAAATAATGGTTTTATAACAAGGGTTCAATACAGGCTCATTTTAAAATGTAAACTTTATTTTTTTCAATTAGTTTTCTTTTTTAAGTTTTCACTATTTGGAATCAGAAAATTTTCTGGACTGGAGCAAAAATTGATTAAAAAAAAATAGCAGTTTGGATATTGTTTGCCTTCCATGCCATATTTATTTCTTAGAGATAAATATGGGTAGAATAAAAATATGACCAAAACAATGCTAATCCAAATGATAAAGGGCATATTTTTTACCAAAAATTTATTAATGTTTACTTTTTTAAATACTAAAGACTTTGCGGGTACTGAAAGATCAATGAAGTTTTCAAAACTACCCAACATTTCAAGGAGGAATTTCATTAGTGAGATTATTTCATTTACTGATTATTTTGTCATAGACGCAATCTTTGCAAAGTTGAGTAGAAGTTCCTACCTTCCTTGATATGAAAAATTTGAGTCCTTCACCATCATATCAGATGTTTCTAGTTTGTATTGTAGATGTGGTCCTGGAAAATTTCAAGTGGAGCATTTTTAAGGAAATCCTTTAAAATGTAAGACGGGACTTAGAAATAAAATCACCAATAAATTCCTTATGATATGAACAAGCCTATACATCCCAGCTTTTATAGGACTGATATTTCTTGTGTCAGATTTTCATAAAGAAGGATGGAAGTGATCACAAGCCTGGGTTTTTTTTCCCCTTGATATTATAAACAAAGTTACAAGACACTGTTCTCAAATGCCATATGTCTTCCTTTCAATTGTTTAGAACTATTTCTAAGGATCTAACACAAGAGCAGATGAGCCACACTGGCTGGATTTGGGGATAATTGGATTTTCATTTCTCTTCACAAAAATTATGCATGCCTAGCAAGAACGGTAAGAATAAACTTCAACCAATGCCTACTAATTACCATCAGTTAGTGCCTGGCTTTTGAAATCTGATTTAAGAAAGAAAAAAAAAAATGAAATGAAACCTCAGATTTGGCTGATAGAAAACTGTAATGTGTAAGCAGTGATGGGGGAAGCCAGGCCTTAAGGAGGCTAGACTTTGGGCCAAATCCAACTGATGTTTCTCATCCTTGTTTATTTTGTTACTTGTCATGATTCAACTCATTAAGGATTTCAAAGGTCCAAGGGAAAGTCCTTCTACTTTGCCAAGGCATCCTTAGTTGGAATCCCATTATCTCTCATGATCCGAGACAGGGATTTCCTCCTACTCAGTTCTGAGTAATTATGTGTAAGCAAACCCTTGGTGTTCTTGCAGAGTGACTGTGTGGAGTGGATGGTTCACCATGAATCATTCATGTGGCAGGCGTCTTCAACGAGAGGGTAAGGAGAGATAACATTGATTTGCTGTGTTTAGATGAAGTATGGCTTTCTCATTCATCTCATTTGCTTCATCACAGCGGATGCTTATTCTTGTAAACCATACCCTCCCCTAAAATGATTACAGGAAGAGAGAACAAGTAGATTCAATCAGTTCTTCCTGCTTTACCAAGTCTAATTTAGATTTTGCTATAGGAAATGCTGCTTTCTTCTTTCAGAAATCTTTATCTTTTCTCTTCCTGTCCTCTCTCCATTCCTCCTCCACCAACCAGTGAAACAAATTGGTTTTCAATTTCTTTAAGAAGTGGCATTTTTTCCTAAAGTCTGCATTTTTTATTTCAAATGTTTAAAGTGTATCTCTTACTTTTGGCAAGGGGTGCAATATATTTCTCTGATAAAAGTACCTCCTTCCAGAATACCTCAGCTAACCACATATTCACGAGTGACATACACCTTTTGGAGGGTTGCAGTCTGAGGTCATCTCTGGAGCCTTCCATCACACCTGCCTCCCACGCCAACAATGTCAAGGTACAGTCAGTTCAGTCGCTTGTCATGTCCGACTCTTTGCGACCCCATGGACTGTAGAACGCCAGGCTTCCTTGTCTATCACCAACTTCTGGAGCTTGCTCAAACTCATGTCCATCGAGTTGGTGATGCCATCCAACCATCTCATCCTCTGTCATCCCCTTCTCCTTCTGCATTCAATCTTTCCCAGCATCAGGGTCTTTTCCAAGGAGTCAATTCTTTGCATAAGATGGCCAAAGTATTGGAGCTTCAGCTTCAGCATCAGTCCTTCCAATGAATATTCAGGACTGATTTCTTTTAGGATGGACTGGTTGGATCTCCTTGCAGTCCAAGGGACTCTCAAGAGTCTTCTCCAAAACCACAGTTCAAAAACATCAATTCTTCGGCACTCAGCTTTCTTTATAGTCCAACTCTCACATCCGTACATGACTACTAGAAAAACCATAGCTTTGACTAGATGGACCTTTGTTGGCAAAGTAATGTCTCTGCTTTTTAATATGCTGTCTAGGTTGGTCATAGCTTTTCTTTCAAGGAGTAAGTGTCTATTAACTTCATGGCTGCAGTCACCATCTGCAGTGGTTTTGGAGCTGTCACTGTTTCCACTGTTTGCCCATCTTTTGCCATGAAGTGATGGGACTGGATGCCAAATTTAGTTTTTCAGATGTTGAGTTTTAAGCCAGCTTTTTCACTCTCCTCTTTCACTTTCATCAAAAGGCTCTTCAGTTCCTCTTCACTTTCTGCCATAAGGGTGGTGTCATCTGCATGTCTGAGGTTATTGATATTTCTCCCGGCAATCTTGATTCCAGCTTGTGCTTCATCCAGCCTGGCATTTCTCAGGATGTACTCTGCATATAAGTTAAATAAGCAGGGTGACAATATACAGCCTTGATGTACTCCTTTCCTGATATGGAACCAGTCTGTTGTTCCATGTCCGGTTCTAACTGTTGCTTCTTGACCTGCATACACATTTCTCAAGAGGCAGGTCAGGTGGTCTGGTATTTCCATCTCTTGAAGAATTTTCCATACTTTGTTGTGATCTATACAGTCAAATGATTTAGTGCTATCAATAAAGCAGAAATAGATGTTTTTCTGAAATCCTCTTGCTTTATCTATGATCCACGGATGTTGGCAATTTGACCTCTGGATCCTCTGCCTTTTCTAAATCCAGCTTGAACATCTGGAAGTTCAGAGTTCACATACTGTTGAAGCCTGGCTTGGAGAATTTTGAACATTACTTTGCTAGTATGTGACATAAGTGCAATTGTCCAGTAGTTTGAACATTCTTTGGCATTGCTTTTCTTTGGGATTGGAATGAAAACTGACCTTTTCGAGTCCTGTGNATACTGTTGAAGCCTGGCTTGGAGAATTTTGAACATTACTTTGCTAGTATGTGACATAAGTGCAATTGTCCACTAGTTTGAACATTCTTTGGCATTGCTTTTCTTTGGGATTGGAATGAAAACTGACCTTTTCGAGTCCTGTGGCCACTGCTGAGTTTTCCAAATTTCCTGGCATATTGAGTGTAGCACTTTCATAGCATCATCTTTTAGGATTTGAAATAGCTCAACTGGAATTCCGTCACCTCCACTAGCTTTTTGTAGTGATGCTTCCTAAGGCCCACTTGACTTTGCATTCCAAGATGTCTGGCTCTAGGTGAGAGTTCACACCATTTTGTGGTTAAAGTGAAAGTGAAAGAAAGTGAAGTCACTCAGTCGTGTCCGACTCTGCGACACCATGGACTGTAGCCTACTAGGCTCCTCTGTCCATGGGATTTTCCAGGCAATAGTACTGGAGTGGATTGCCATTTCCTTCTCCAGGGGATCTTCCTGACCCTGGGATCGAACCCAGGTCTCCCGCATTGTAGACAGATGCTTTACCGTCCGAGCCACCAGGGAACTGGGTCCTAAAGACCGTTTTTGTATCATTCTTCTGTGTATTCTTGCCACCTCTTCCTAATATCTCCTGCTTCTGTTAGGTCCCTACCATTTCTGTCCTTTATTGAGCCCATCTTTGCATGAAATATTCCCTTGGTAACTCTAATTTTGTGGAAGAGATCTCTAGTCTTTCCCATTATATTATTTTCCTCTGTTTTTTTGCACTGATCACTGAGGAATGCTTTCTAATCTCTCCTTTTTATTCTTTGAAACTCTGCATTCAAATAGGTATGTCTTTCCTTTTCTCCTTTGCTTTCACTTCTTTCCTTTTCTCAGCTATTTATAAGGCCTCCTCAGACAACCATTTTGCCTTTTTGCATTTCTTTTTATTTGGTTTGGTGTTGATCACTGCATCCTGTACAATGTCACGAACCTCCATCCACAGTTCTTCAGGCACTCTGTCTATCAGATCTAATCCCTTGAATCTGTACACTGCTCTAATCATTCCAATAATGTATCCCACCCAGATTTGCAGGCAGTGGGACCTGAGACCGTTTATTCTTCTTTTTTTTGATAACATATCCTGTCTGGGAAAGTAACAAAGTTCAAGAGAGAACAGCTCAAAGAAGAACCTGTTAGGGTTCAGGATTCTGGGCCATCCTGATTCTTAAGTGATTCTAAAAGCCTTTCAAGAGCTTCAAAGATAAAATAATCAATGCATCATACAGACTATCCTGACAAATCCTCCAGCCTTTCCCATTCATTTCTATAGCAGCTTTATTAAGATATAATTCACATGCCACACCATTTATCCATACAGAGTGTTCAGTGTTATTCAGAGTTGGGCAGCCATATCACAACCAATAGATGAAAATTTTCATCAGCCCATAAAGAAACCCCATCAGTTTAGTTCAGTTGCTCAGTCGTGTCCAACTCTTTGTGACCCCATGAATTGCAGCACTCCAGGCCTCCCTGTCCATCACCAACTCCCGGAGTTCACCCAAACTCATGTCCATCGAGTCAGTGATGCCATCCAGCCATCTCATCCTCTGTCGTCCCCTTCTCCTCCTGCCTCCAATCCCTCCCAGCATCAGAGTCTTTTCCAATGAGTCAACTCTGCATGAAGTGGCCAAAATATTGGAGTTTCAGCTTTAGCATCATTCCTTCCAAAGAACACCCAGAACTGATCTCCTTTAGGATGGACTGGTTGGATCTCCTTGCAGTCCAAGGGACCCTCAAGAGTCTTCTCCAACACCACAGTTCAAGAGCATCAATTCTTTGGCACTCAGCTTTCTTCACAGTCAAACTCTCACATCCATACATGACTACTGGAAAAACCATAGCCTTGACTAGACAGACCATTGTTGGCAAAGTAATGTCTCTGCTTTTGAATATGCTATCTAGGTTGGTCATAAGTTTTCTTCCAAGGAATAAGCGTCTTTTAATTTCATGGCTGGAGTCACCATCTGCAGTGATTTTTGGAGCCCAGAAAAATAAAGTCTGACACTCTTTCCACTGTTTCCCCATCTACTTCCCATACCTACCTTCCCATACCATCACTCCCCGTTCCCCTCCCAAAGCCCTAGACAATCACCAGTCTACTTTTTGTCTCTATGGATCTATCTGCTCCAAATGAGACCTCAAATAGGAACTGCCCACTATGTTACTTTCCATATAGGACTGTTGCCCTCAGATAACCATAAAAATGCCCACTTGAATTAAACCATTCCTTTGATTGTCTAATGGGAACAAAGCAGTGCATCTTGTTTTCTTGCCCTAGCACTCAGAACCAGACCTGCACCTTAGCAAATACTTGTTGAATCAATAAGTGAATGAAAGCATGGAAGATGAGCATTTATGGGAGTAGACTGAACTGAATGGCAGAAGTAATGATAGTGGAAGAAATAATAGCATATCCTTGGGAAAAAAATTGGTGAGGGGGCAAAAAACAAACAAGAAAAGGTAAAAATGAAATAAGATTCTGGATGCTGAGTCTTAACAGGTTGGGGTCCTACACCCGTTTGTGAATATTATGCTATCACTTGGCATATAAGATCTGAGATCTACTGAGACTCATCTTAGATCTTCTCAGGGGCATTATGGATACCAGAGTGAACATTTCCAGCTTTATTTTCCAGAGAACATTTCATCCTGAAGGTTGGCTTCTGTCTAACGTTGGCATGTGTTTGACACTTCATCAAATTCCCCATTTCAGTGGGCAGAAGTGAGAGTACACAGCCGGTACTATGTTAGTTGTGCAAAATCTTAGGTTAGGCAAAACTGTGCAGGGCAAGATCACAAAGTAAAAGAAGGGCCCCAAGAATCCTTTTCCTGTAGTGGAGTTACTCAAGATATAGCCAACCTCTCTCAGATCTAGCATTAATCTTAACTAAACTTATAAAGATTTCTCAGGCTCCATACTATATTCATAGCTTTCAGGGAGAAGTAAATTACTATCAAATTTTGTGTAGATACAGGATCTTTCAAAGGGACTCATTGGCCAAATATAATTTTTCCATTGAATTTATCCTAAGAGTAAGGCAATGTGTGTCTTCATGGCTCCTTAACTTGTCCACATCAAACAGACAGTGTGTAAAGCCATTGGCGGCCATTGAACCTCCTACAAGCTAGATTACACTGGAATAGTGTCACATTTTACTAACACTCCGCAGAAAATTTTCCTTGACTGTACTGCCTCGCTTTCATGGGATGGTGTCCAGGATAAGCAGGGAAAATATTTCCCTCCCTCCTCCTATTTTATCTGAGTTTGCTCAAGGAACTGAAATCATCATGTTCTGAGCCACATGCCATGTTCAAGGCCTCCAACGAGCACACAGAAAACTCTAAGGAATCGTTATTCAGTGACTTTGCCATTTGCAAGCCTGTGGAATTCAGGTGCCCACAGGAAGAAGTGGAGAGGTTTTCCCAGCCTGACCGTATCAGCCGCGTCACCACAAGAACCTTCTGTTTTGGCTGAAGTCCTTCGATCGGACTCAGGCTGTTCCTTGTGGCCAAGTGTGAGTTTCGCGTGCCTGGTTTAATTTGTTTATCTCTTTCACAGACTCCTCTCTTTATATTCAATGGCTTGACTGCTTCACATTCACGCTTGTTTTTTCAGAGGAGCTGGGATAGTCAGACCTTGGAGAACATAAATCCTAGAAGTTTAACTTCAGAGGAGAAATGAATGATTATAAACTAAACCACAGGCGGTAGTGTACAGCAGAGAAAAGCGAGCAAGTAGGACCAATGATGTAAGGCTGTGGGGAATGATTCAATAATAATTTGAGTATGGGATGGGCAGTAATAGTATTAGAAATTCTCTGGTGAATTAAGCAAAAGTTTTAGTAACCATCTTTTCCTCCTCTTTGTGAGATGTGGGTTGCTGTAAGCTATAGTACTATGGCAAAAAAAAAAAAAAAAAGAATTCAGTTGAGAGAAAAACAGTTTTAAAATTTCTCTTAGAACCCTGCCCACTGAAATTAGGAAAGCAGCCTCAGTAAATATGATAGACATGCATGCCTCCAGTTACAGAGGTGTAGGGAAAGGACTGACTGGTTACTGGAAGCTCATATTTGCATTGGACTACAGGATTATTTGAATTGGATGGAGCAGGGAGGGGTGCATCTTAATCTTATCAAACACATTACAGATATAATTTTTAATTCATCCATTCAGGGCCATTTTGCTTTTGGACACAGGATGACTGTTAATATTTTTAAAACATTTTAAAATTACCTTTAAGCTCCTTAAGTATTCTAAGAACATTCTTAAGCTCCTTAAGAATTCCAAGAATAATTTGTTTGCAAAGACTGTCACCTGCTATATTCCATCAATGATATTTTAAAAGAAATTTCATTCTATGTAACCTGCAATGGAAGCATACCTTACTGTTCTTTTCTTATGTGCATAAAAAGAATCAGAGAAACCCATCTAATAAAATATTTTTCCCCTGACAGAGGGTAAAGCAGGCTAGGCATACCATATAAAAGGCTAGGCCTTTTACGGTGACATTCTCTGGGATGTAAAAATTATTCTGCTTAGATGACTTGTATGGTGATTTTTTAAAATTACTCAGTTAGAGGTGAATGAATCATTTTCCTCCAAATAAAATGAGCTCCGTGTTTCAAGGGCTTGCTTTTCTGAGTTCTTCTTGTCTTCCAATTTTATCTGTTAGATGGAGTGTGAGTTGCGCTCGTTCATGGGGGACAGCCAGCCCTTCCTCCTGCAGCTCATCAACTTGAAGGAAGGCTGCGTGGTTCCCTCCCAGGCGCATCACGCTCCAGTCCCCTGAGGAGGTTGTTCTGGAGGTTGGAGCGTGGGGCTGGCAGTGGAGGCGTTTCCGTTCTATTTTGGTTTCTCCTACTGACTGGCTGCTCAGCTGTTCCTGAGTCACCTTAACCTCAAAATCTGTCATTAAAACAGAAATAATGATACCTATCTTCTGTGCCTTATATGAATTGCATGAAGATGTTATTCATATTTCTGAGATACATGTGAGAATTAGTCAAGCTTAGATATTAGGAAAGGTGCAATGCATTTGTTCTAAAGCCACGAGGAGGATGCTTTTCTCATTTAGACTTTGAGAATTCCATGCCAAAAAATGAAGACTGAGAAAAGCTCCTAGTAGGGATTAAGTTTGACAAAATATTTATCTGACAAACTGGATCAGTAATATATGTAGTTTGAATAACATATAGCATTAAAGATTATTTATGAGAGTGTTCATTTAATCAAATTTTATCAAGCATCCTGGCATGAAATTTGACATTAGGGATACCTTATGACACAGAATCTCTCCTAAAGAAGACCGCATACTAGAAATAAGATAGCAAATGACTTTAGGTGATGGCATATGTAAGTATGGTGGTATTTGGAACATCTTTTTCACATACATATCATCATTACTAGTAGTTCTTAACGCACTGGTTAGGAGCTTCAGAGAAAAGTCACCTTAATAGTTTATATTTATCTAAAAAGTTTCCATTTAAAATATGTTTTTCTACAATGTAACTTATTACCTTTCTTTAGTTAATCTTTTTCTACACTTGTGAATTTACTGTGTAATTTCTTCTTCGTTCATGCATAGAAATAAAGCTATTATAAGATGTGAATTATCTCTGGACATCATTTAGTCCACTTCCCACATTTTGTTTTTACTCTCTAGTGCTGTCAATATTGGACTTCCCTGGGGGCTCCGTGGTAAAGAATCCACCCTCAGGAGATGAGGGTTCCATCCCCAGGTCAGGAAGTTCCCCTGGAGAAGGGCATGGCAACCCACTCCAGTATTCTTGCCTGAAGAATCCCATGGATAGAGGAGGCTGGCAGGCTACAGTCCATAGGCCGGCAAAGAGTCTGACATGACTGAAGTGACTTAGCAGGCAGTCTACCAGTATTATGTAATTAGTGCTCTATAATAATAACTTTTCCTAGGTGATCCTATTAAAATTCCAGAATAATAATCAGCCTACGCTTCAATTTTTGCTCTCAATACCCAGCTAGCTTACATAAGGAGATTTGTTTGTGTAGCCATTTTCTTTTGTCTTTGTCGTAAAGTCCAAGTTCCTGATATGAATTGCTGTATACTTGACCTCTGAACTAGGAAGAGTATTTTATAGATGCTCTATTTACTTCTTCCTGATCCACCTCCACACAGGCTTCTACCATTTAAACAGTCTTTATAGCAGGCTCCCACAAACAGATTTCTGCCAAGCTGAGCAGTCTTTAGGACAGGTCCCTACAAACAATAACAAGTTTACTTATTTGGGTTTGGGGAACAGCAAAGAAACAGAACCAAATACCTACCATTCATTCTTCCATCCAAATTCCAAGGGAGGATACCCCCATGAATTGGCATTCTTCTCTGTGGGGTGAGTGGGAGAATTCTGAATGTGATATTATTGGCCTTTCTTGGACCAGAGTTCAGTTATGCGGTTCCCCCATTTCCTGTCCCAGGGAGAGATGAAAGAGTAGCATTGAGGCTCCCTGCGGCACATCCATATGCCGTGGCTGGAATCCCAAACTCCCAGCCTCAGTCCTTTTATCATGCTGCCCTGCTCCTCCCAGCAAAGTTGACTCATCACTGATCCCCCTCCAGTGAGGCATGGGGGCTCTTCTCTTAGTGCTTTATTTTCTCTACCAAAGATCTATTTGGAGAGAAATGAAATTCTAATTATTATTGCCACAATTGCTCTTGGTTGTGGTTCAGTAACTCAGTCACATGCAACTCTTTGCAACCCCACGGACTGTAGCACACCAGGCTTCCCTGTCCTTCACTGTCTCCCAGAGTTTGCTTGGACCCATGTCCATTGAGTAGGTGATGCCATCAACCATCTTATTCTCTGTCACCCCCTTCTCCTTGTGCTCTCATTCTTTCCCAGAATCAGGGTCTTTTCCAATGAGTCAGTTTTTCCCATCAGGTGGCCAAAGTATTGGAACTTCAGCTTCAGCACCAGTCCTTCCAGTGAATATTCAGGGTTGGTTTCCTTTAGGATTGACTGGTTTGATCTCCTTGCAGTCCTAGAAACTCTCGAGTCTTCTCCAGCACCAGTTTGAAAGCATCAATTCTTTGGTGCTCAGCCTTCTTTATAGTCCAGCTCTAACATCTGTACATGACTACTGGAAAAACCACAGCTTTGACTAGATGGATGTTTGTTGGCAAAGTGATGTCTCTGCTTTTTAATATGCTATCTAGGTTCAATTTAATAAATGAATTATTCTTGTACCTAGATCTTATTGACCAACACATAAAGTTATTTTTGATTCTTGCTATCATTGGAGTCAAAACATACTTTCCATCTGAACCCTAAACACACTAAATAGAATGTTTCCCTTTCTTTGGCCCAGGGACAAATTTCATAATAATGTTTTATGCAAAATTAACATATACTGGTAGATATTTTCTTTTTCTTTCTTATTCCTCAAATTAAGATAAAAGATTTTTTAAAATATGCACAAGAACATGATTAAATTAAAGTTCTGAATAATTAGATACTTTTCTCCTTCTAATTTATAAAAATTTGCACACTCCTTGGAGCACTCATTTTTTCCCCCCACTTCACAGCTTCTTTATCCCCATCAAGCAAAGTGATCCTAAATGACACTAAAAGTCTCAGATTGCTCCCAAACCCCCATTCTGCAGCTCTTTAATTAAATTCCATCAACAGGCTCAGCTGAATTATAAATGTTAGAACAATTCTTTTATTATTGAGGGAAATTGAAGGAGTGCTAGTGCTAAACTACTAACTACTAAATATTTCAGATTAATCAACATCAAATTAACCTTGTATAGACCTAGTAGTTAGGAGAAGGCAATGGCACCCCACTCCAGTACTCTTGCCTGGAAAATCCCATGGATGGAGGAGCCTGGTAGGCTGCAGTCCACGGGGTCACTAAGAGTCAGACACGACTGAGCGACTTCTTTCACTTTTGACTTTCATGCATTGGAGAAGGAAATGGCAGCCCACTCCAGTGTTCTTGCCTGGAGAATCCCAGGGATGGGGAGCCTGGTGGGCTGCCATCTATGGGGTGGCACAGAGTCGGACACGACTGGAGTGACTTAGCAGCAGCAGCAGACCTAGGAGTTAGGTTTTTGATCTGTCCCAGTGACAGAGTGGGCCCCCTTTGTCAACAATAGCTGATTGTCAGACATTGACCCATCCCTGAGTCTTTACCTGGATCACCTACCCATCCTTCCCCATTATTATCCTTTCTCTTGTCTATTTTCGTATGATACAGTCAGCCCTCTGAATTGATGGTTGGTTGGATCATGAATGCAGAACACACAGAGGGCTGACTGTGCTATGCCATTTAATATAAGGGACTTGAGCATCTGCAGATGGTATTGACAAGGGTCCTGGACCCAATATCCTGCAGATACCAAAAGATGACTGTGTTGGCATCCCATCCACTGTCTCTTCATTAGTTCAGTGGTCATTTCTCCCTGTCTACTCAGTCTCCCTAAAGCAAACTCTCATCGCGTTCAACTCTGACTCTCACCTGCCTCCATTTCTTCCACTGGACTTTCTCCCTGGACTTTCTCCTAGTTTACCCCTTTTAGTACCCCCTTTACATCAAAGATCTGTCTGAAGTGTCATCTATTACTTGCTACCATACTATTTTACTAGTAGGAATATTGGAAAATACTCTGAATATTTATCCCATGTTTTTAACATAACCCTAACTTTTATATGCTACTTCTAAGAATCCGTTAGAAGAGAATTCCAAACTACAGAGGAAAAAGTGAGTTCATAAAGATGCTCAGTATTCTTATTTATAATAGAGAAATAATGATAAAATTCCAAAATCAACAGAATGTTTAAATAAATAATAATAAATCTGATGGACTTTAATGCAAAAGACAGAGTGCTGTAATAATATAGAAACATCTATGGCTGGCTAAGTGGCTAAGTCACTTCAGTTGTGTCCGACTCTGTGTGACCCATAGATGGCAGCCCACCAGGCTCCCCCGTCCCTGGGATTCCCCAGGCAAGAACACTGGAGTGGGTTGTCTTTTCCTTCTCCAGGACATGAAAGTGAAAGGGAAGTCACTCAGTCATGTCCAATTCTTCACGACCTCATGGACTGCAGCCTACCAGGCTCCTCCGTCCATGGCACTTACCAGGCAAGAGTACTGGAGTGGGGTGCCATCGCCTTCTCTGAGAAGTATCTATACACTGAAGTAAATAATTTAACTTAGATAAAGTTAATTAGCTATAAAACTTAGAGATAACTTAAAAACAAAAAGCTGAATCTATGGTGTAGATTGTGGTGAGCATTAAGTTTTATTTAACCATTTGCATGGAAGCCAAGACTAGAAGAAGAAGTATCAAAAATGTGAGTGGTTGATTTTCGGTCACACTGATCATCTTCTAATTTTTCTGCATCTTCTAAATTTTCTCTAATGATTGGTATGAAAAGCAGCCTCTAAGATGACCCCTGAGCATTCCTACATCTGGAATGCACAGCTTCCAATAATCTACTCTTCCTAAATGTGGGCAGGACTCACTTCTAAGCAATGCAATATAGCCAAGATAAGGGGTTATCACTTTCATAATAAGATCACAAAAGACTGTAACTTCTGTCTTGTTAGAAACTTTCTCCATCACCTTCTTGACTTGTGTGCTTCAATAAGCAAGTTACCACATGGGAAGAGCCCATTGCACCAGGAACTGGGAGAAGCCTCCAGCCTGCAGCCCAGAAAGGGCAGGAAGCCGCAGGCAAAATGCTGTGAGGAGACAAAGGCTACTGCTGCCGCTGCTGCTGCTGCTGCTGCTAAGTCGCTTCAGTCGTGTCCAACTCTGTGCGACCCCATAGACGGCAGCCCACCAGGCTCCCCCATCCCTGGGACTCTCCAGGCAAGAACACTGGAGTGGGTTGCCATTTCCTTCTCCAATGCATGAAAGTGAAAAGGGAAAGTGAAATCACTCAGTTGTGTCCGACTCTTAGTGACCCCATGGACTAAAGGCTACCATACCACTAAGACTCACAGTGGATAAACCTCAGTCAAGTCTTCAGATGAGATCTGGATTGAGGCTTTGATTATAGCGTTGTTAGAAGATGTGAAGCAGGGGACCCAGCTAGGCTGTGTCCAGATTCCCAATTTCCATCCCCCACCCCATCCAAAACTGAGATAATAAATGTATGTTATTTTAAACTACTAAGTTTGGGAGTAATTTGCTACATGGCTCAGTGTAAAGAATCTGCCTGCCAGTGCAGGAGATGCAAATTCGATCCCTGGATTGAGAAGATCTCCTGGAGGGGGAAATAGCAACCCATTCCAGTAGTCTTGCCTGGAAAACCCTATGGACAGATTTGTCCAAAATCCTATGGACAATAGTAGGCTATTATCAATGGGGTCACAAAAGAGTCAGACACGACTTAGTTACTAGACAACAACAGTAAATGAAGGTATTATTTAGATAAACTTAGCAGTAAAGTCTCTTTAAAAAGGACATTCACATTAAAAATGAATTTGAGATGATTTTCAAAATGAATTTTGAGGGACTTTGTGAATATTTCCTGTACCTTTAGAAGCTGACCCCTGGCCCTGGGTAGGAGGGAAAGAGGGCAAGTGTCATCACTCCACAGCACAAAATATTGGCACAAGCTCACAGCAGGAAGGGTCACTGAGGAAACATCAGCATTTGGGTTTTCATCCATCTGCCCTCCCAGAGGATCAAATGATCTGGAAGGAAGAGCATTTATCCTGGAATTAAAAACTTGCTTACAGAAGTAATTGCTTTAAATCTATTTGGGAGAAACCTTCAATTTCCTGTAAGGGTTTACTCCCCAGGAAAGAAGGAAAAGTAGATACTATGACACTAAAGGTTTCTTTTCTCCACTCGATAAAAGGTGATAGAATTAAGAGGTTCTAGTGCTGACCATGTGATATTATCAGAGGAGGCTGCAGAGAGGAGCCTGTCAGGAGTGGTAACTCTCAGCTCTACTGCTAGGACCTCAGTCTTGGTTTCCCACCTGGGAACTGCCTCCAGGAACCATTCACTGTAGTGGAGGGGGCAAGGAATGGTCATCCTTGACCACTGAAGTCTTTAACCACTCTTATTAGAAAATAAGATATTATAGTTGAGAAAGGAGTAAAAAGCTGCATCCAGGTGAGCATTCTGTACGGTGCTGTACGTCCGAATTTTCCAAAGCCAGGCATTTTCAGCTTTTGAAACTAAGTATGTAAATATGTATGTGTTAAGGTCAGACAGGTGCTCAAAGGGGAGGGAGAAAACTCATAAATGGCTGAGTGGATCTAGAGAGGGAAAAGGGAGGAAGCTCTGGCCCTTTTGTGTGTTAATTCCTCCTTCTTCTTCCCTTACTCCAAGCCCCACCCTGAGTCAGTTTCTCCATCCAGTTAAGCACTGTTCCCTCTCCAGAGTTGTATCCGCTCCAAATGCCATCACCACTCTTCTCCCTGGTGGAAAACTCATTGTCAAGCATACTGTCATTTGGCTACAATTCTTGTAGCACAAACACATGGGCCTTCTAGTGGAAAGGAAACAGCAAATATAGTTCTTTCTAGAGATATTCTGGTTGAGTTTTGGAGACACAGTTTGTTCTAACATGCAGGACAGATGGGAAATATACATTTAGTGCCTGCTTGCATCACCTTCATTTAGATGTTTGCTTTCAGCGGTTGTCATACTATAGGAAAAATGCATAATGATGCAGGATTGTGACAAGGAACAGTCAAAGATTAATCAGAGACAACTCTCAGAGCCCCAGTATGGATTAAAACCAAAAATCAGAGATACAACCTCATTTCTCTAAACATTCTATTAGAAATGATGTCTGTTAATTTTTTTCCCTACTGACTTTGTAGTAGTCAGTTTAGGCTGCCATAACAAAATACTATAGACTGTGTTGGTTAAACAATAGATACTTATTTTCTCACAGTTTGGGGGACTGGAAGTTTTAGACTAGAGTGACAGTATGGTTGGTTTCTATTATAAGTTTGAGAGCTCTCTTTCTGGCCATCTTCTTACCTTGTCCTCCCATGGTGGAGAGAGAGAGAGAGAGAGGAGAAGGTCAGGGGATCTGGGGAAGGGAACAAGCTCTCTGGTGTCTCTTTTTATAAGGGCACTGATACCATTATAAGGGCCTCACCCTATGACCTCAACTAACCCTAATTACCTCACAAAGGCTCCATCACCAAATACCATCATAATGGGGTTAAGGCTTCATCACATGAATTTTGGGAGGACACAAATATGTAATCCATAGCAGACTTATCATCCCGTCTATATTTTTTCCAGACCAACTTTCAAGGA
Source organism: Redunca redunca (assembly GCA_006410935.1). Taxonomy (NCBI): domain Eukaryota; kingdom Metazoa; phylum Chordata; class Mammalia; order Artiodactyla; family Bovidae; genus Redunca; species Redunca redunca. The sequence goes on along the minus strand of SJYQ01001064.1, from coordinate 221,614 downwards.
AATTTCTTCTAGACAACAAAATTTAAACTGTTCTTGCAGAGGATCTTCTACGTGTCACAAAATGTTGCCATACAAAGAACTGTTTCTAGTAGTTGTGATTATATTCAAATTTTAGTTTGTAGGAACTTGGAACCAAAAGAAAAAAGTAAGTTGTATTAGCATTAAATCTTTAAAATAATATCTGTAAAGAATAATACTGATTAAAAATCCTGAAACACAAGCAGGAATATGGATTCAAATATGGTTTTAAGTATTAATAAAATGTATTTTGTACAGAGCAACATCAAACTGTAAAGCCTCACTCAGAAATCCCAGTTACCTTATATACGAACATTTACGCTGAGTGGCCTGAAATAAGGTCATTATACCCTGACACTTTCACAACCTTCTCCTTTTCTTTATAACAAGTGCTCACTATTATGGGAAGAATGTCTGCCTTTTCTTTGCAGCTTTGCAGAGCTTTAAGGAAGTAGGGTTTTTAATCACACTCTTTTCTTGCTTGCACTTCTGACTTCTCTGAGTTGGCAACAGAATTTTAAGTTCATTTCTGAGATAGCATCACTCTTTAACCTTAGACAGTTTAAAAGTCTCTACCAGGGCATTTGTAGGCATTTTATTGCTTCATTCCTTTATTCTCATGTCAAGGATAAGTGGACTTGAGCCAACAAACAAAATTAGAGCAGAGCTCTTTCTCTATTTCCAGATCAGCTAAACCAATTAATACAATTTAATTAAAACTTATTTTCTTTCCTCTCTGCAGAAGAGGCTCAGAGAGCAGCTGTTGCAACTGGGGTTTTGGAATGTGGTTCCAGCTTCGTTTAACTCTTAAGGGATATTTTCAGAGTGAGACGCTATAGGCATGTGACACTACTAACTGATTTCACTTCAAATGTCCATTGTAGTATCTCTTTCAACTATATATGTTCTTCACTGAAAAAGGAGCAGTTTATTTTATTCTTGTTTTTCCCACTTGGGATTGAGTGCTTTAGTTCTACTTGTGCTTAAACAAGCTACTCATACTTGGCAGGTCTCAACCAATTGATTTGAAAAAATGTAAAATACACCTGACAGCATATTGAAAAGCAGAGATATTACTTTGCCAACAAAGGTCCGTCTAGTCAAGGCTATGGTTTTTCCAGTAGTCATATATGGACGTGAGAGTTGGACTGTAAAGAAAGCTGAGCGCCGAAGAATTGATGCTCTTGAACTGTGGTGTTGGAGAAGACTCCTGAGAGTCCCTTGGACTGCAAGGAGATCCAACCAGTCCATCCTAAAGGAGATCAGTCCTGGGTGTTCATTGGAAGGACTGATGTTGAACGTGAAACTCCAATACTTTGGCCACCTGATGCAAACAGCTGACTCATTTGAAAAGACCCTGATGCTGGGAAAGATGGATGGTGGGAGAAGAAAGGGACAACAGAAGATGAGATGGTTGGATGGCATCACCGACTCAATGGGCATGAGTTTGGGTGAACTCTGAAAGTTGGTGATGGACAAGGAGGCCTGGCCTGCTGCATTTCATGGGGTTGCAAAGAGTCGGACACGACTGAGCGACTAAACTGAACTGAACTGAAAATACACCTGAAACAATGAGAAAAATCCTCTATCATGTCACAGGTTGTATTTTTTAATAGAAGTATACTTGATTTATGGGCTTCCCTGGTGGCTCAGATGGTAAAGCATCTGCCTGCAATGCAGGAGACCTGGGTTCGATTCCTGGGTTGGGAAGATCCCTTGGAGAAGGAAGTGGCAATCTACTCCAGCACTCTTGCCTGGAAAATCCCATGGAGTTGATTTACAATGTTGTTTTAGTTTCAGGTATACAGCTCAGTGATTCAGTTATATACATACACACACACACACTTTTTCAGATACTTTTCTCTTATAGGTTATTACAAACTATTACAGAACAGTTTCCTGTGCTGTACAGTAGGTCCTTGTTGGTTAGCTATTTCATACATAGGAGTATGTGTGTGTGTGTGTGTGTGTGTGTGTACACATACATACATATAATGTGTGTATATGTTTTATATATATATATAACATATATATGTATAATATATTGAGGAAATGGCAACCCACTCCAGTGTTCTTGCCTGGAGAATCCCAGGGACAGAGGAGCCTGGTGGGCTGCCGTCTATGGTGTCGCACAGAGTCGAACACGACTGAAGTGACTTAGCAGCATATATATATATATGTTAACCCCAAATTCCTAATTTATCCTCCCCCCCATCACAGGATGTATTTTTACCTTGAATGGAGTAAGAGTTTATAACAGTAGTAGTCCCCACTTTTCCCCCAACCCCATAGGGATTCCCAGGTGGTTCAGATGGTAAAGAATCTTCCTGCACTACAGATGACCCAGGTTTGATCCCTGGGTCAGGAAGATCCCCTGGAGAAGGGAATGGCAACCCCCTCCAGTATTCTTGCCTAGAAAATTCCATGGATGGAGGAGCCTGGCGGGCTACAGTCCATGGGATTGCAGAGTCAGACATGACTGAGCAACCAACACTTTCACTAATACTTTGCCTTCCTGTAATATTTATCTTGAGCATTCCTGTAAGTTATATTTATGATATTGGCAAAATGGTCTCTAACTCATGGGGATATAAAAGAAATCTAGCAAGAGCTTCCATCCTCACTTGAATCCCCACATTTACCTTAGGGGAGGTCCATCCTGGGATTCCCCAAAATACACATTACTTTATTATATTTATTTATACAAAAATATAGCATTACTTTATTGCTCTTTTCTTCTACTCCTTTTCATGCCTCCTTAGTCCATGAAATCTTTATTGAGACTAGGACAGAAAGAGTTGCTTTCACTTTGCATCAGTTAGAAATGAGTTTGACTACAAATAACAGAAACTCCAACATAGGATAAATTAACTGAGGGGCTGACATTGCTCTTGCAAGTCTGGGGAGGAGTAGACAAGGCTGATAACAGTAGCCAAGAACACCACATGAGACCCATTCTTTCCTTTTCTTCTCATTGGATGCAGCTTAGCAACTAAACAATGACAACCTGTAGAATATTCTTGCATGCATGCTCAGTCGTGTCTGACTCTTTGAGACCCCATGGACTGTAGCCAGCCAGGCTCCTCTGTCCATGCAATTTTCCAAGCAAGGATACTTGAGTAGATCATTTCTTACTCCAGGGGATCTTCCTGACCGAGGGATCAAACTATGTCTCTTATTTCTCCTGCACTGGCAGGCAAGTTCTTTACCACTAGTGCCACCTGGGAAGCCCATAATCTAGTTATCCATTTGCAAAACCTTCAGTATACTATGGTGGGGTAGGCAAAGCATTAGTTGCAATAAAAATTTACATGTGGGAAAAAAGTGAAGCAATATCTCAGGACTTATATCAGATCCTGCTGATAAGAACCGCAGCTTGTTTGCCTCACCTTGTTGTCCCAGTTTAGGTACTTTGAGAGATCTTTCTGGTCTCTTCTCTGCGATGTTGAGCCCTGAGGTGGGAGCTCACCCTCAGGGCTACCTGTGCTTTTAGTGCAGTTCAGAGTTCAAGGATTGCTTTGGGAGTTGAATAGTCACACACAGATCTTGTCCTGTATCAGGATGTTTGTTTAGATAAGATTGGTCCCTCAAACCTTTAGTAGGCTTTCAGGCTCTTTGCTCCAGTCAATTCTCTGAGTAACAATAGCCAAGGACCTTATATAGACTTGGTTTTATGCATTAAGTCTTTTATCAACTGGCTTCTGTGACCTGATCATTTTCCTACAGTCCTCCTGGTCAGTGCCTTGAAGTAATTAGAAACAATCTTGGAGGGGGATACAAACATTTAGAGTAACAATTCTTTTTTCTAATAATTTCCCCCTGTATTTGGCAGAGAACTTTTGTAGAAGGGATGTGCTCAAGACCCCAAGTATCAATCTGAGGCCTCCTCTCCTAAGCCATCCTCCATTTAAGATGGATAAGACCTTAGCTTTTTCTAGCCTCCAAGGTTCAAACCATGAGAGTTTCACTCAATTTTGTTTCCAGGTCATCTGCAGGAAGTGTGTCTCTCAGCCCAGTTACTTTGTTAATCCATCTCTGCTTGCAGATGGTCTAATCACAGTCTGACTCATTTATCTCTGGTAGGACTTGGCTCAAAGAAGAGAAAAGAAAGGCAGATCCCACCTTTCTTAATTGCTCATACCACTTTCCCTGACGTAACAGCCTTGGTTTGCACATGGCCAACACCCTATGTGGTGACAGTTGAACAAAATGTTTTGCTATGATCATTTTGTAATATTTTCTATATAAACACCAAGGAGATAATTTAGTCTTTTTCTCTTACAGCATTGATTTTTAAAAAATAAATTTGTTATTATTTATACTTTAGAAGCTCAACATTCAGAAACTAAGATCATGGCATCTGGTCCCATCACTTCATGGGAAATAGATGGGGAAACAGAGGAAACAGTGTCAGACTTTATTTTTGGGGGCTCCAAAATCACTGCAGATGGTGATTGCAGCCATGAAATTAAAAAAACGCTTACTCCTTGGAAGGAAAGTTATGAGAAACCTAGATAGTATATTCAAAAGCAGAGACATTACTTTGCCAACAAAGGTCCGTCTAGTCAAGGCTATGGTTTTTCCAGTGGTCATGTATGGATGTGAGAGTTGGACTGTGAAGAAAGCTGAGCGCCAAAGAATTGATGCTCTTGAACTGTGGTGCTGGAGAAGACTCTTGAGAGTCCCTTGGACTGCAAGGAGATCCAACCAGTCCATCCAAAAGCAGACCAGTCCTAGATGTTCATTGGAAGGACTGATGCTGAAGCTGAAACTCCAATCCTTTGGCCACCTCATGTGAAGAGTTGACTCATTGGAAAAGACTCTGATGCTGGGAGGGATTGGGGGCAGGAGGAGAAGGGGATGACAGAGGATGAGATGACTGGATGGCATCACAGACTCGATGGATGTGAGTTTGAGTGAACTGCGGGAGTTGGTGATGGACAGGGAGGCCTGGGGTGATGCGATTCATGGGGTCGCAAAGAGTCGGACACGACTGAGTGACTGAACTGAACTGATACTTTAGAAAAGTTGCTTTTCAGTTACACGACCTGGTATTGATAATATTGTTTAAATGTTTAGGTTGGTATCAAGCTTGGAAACTATCAAATTTCTGTCACATATGAACTGCAGATGTAGAAGGCATTTCAAGTGTTCTTGTGTAGTGATTCATTTAGCTGGAGACACTAAGTGACCAGCTATCGATGTGGTCACGTTATTACTCTTGGGTGTACTGGCATAGTAGGCAGTAGGAATGTTAACACCAGGACAGCTAGCAATGACTTAACTGTACACAGAAGTGACCATAAGCCGTAACACTATATCCCCAACTTTCCCAACCCCTGAAATGTTACTCTCACTTGGGATGGGAATTGGGGAAGGGCAGGTGGTGTGAGCTTGACAGGAAATGTTGGAATAAGAAAGGGCAGTCAACTGGAATTGAAATGTCTTGATTTTGCAAATTTTAGAAATTTTATTAATACAGTACAGCATTTGCAGTCATGTCCACATGTAGTTTAGTTATTGCTAGCTGTCCTGGTAAAGGAACCGGCTTTCTGTGTTGGTGCACCCAGAGAAATAACATCATGACATCCATGATATATCCCTTATGTAACCCCAATAAAATGAGTCACTACACAAAAAAGCTTGAAATACCTCTAATGGCTTGCTAAGGCCTCTCACAAAGTCAGGTAAAGCCTGAAGTTAAGCTCCATTAGTGACACAGGAAATCCTTCTCTGGTGAACTATTATCCGAGTGGAGTCTAACAAATCACTAGGCAATCACCAAGTAAAACCAATCAGAAAGTCACACCTCTTGATTGCTCTGCAATCACTCTGCCTATAGGCAGCCTTTAAATAAGGGAGGGTGAATTACTTACACTTCTGTGTATGTCTCATAAAATACTCTTTATTTGATGGGGATTTTTGTTATTTTTAAGTGATAAAATTGCTATTTTAGCTAAGTAAATGCTTGGCTTTTCATTTTTTAATTTCTTCTTTTCTTTTTCTTTCTAAAATTTTTATTTTCTCTAATATAGATTCAAGGCAAACAAATGGTAAAAAGTATGTCACAGTAATATATGGAAGCAATCAGGAAAGCACAAAGCTTAACAAACTAGTTAAACCTTAGGGTAGAGAAAGCTCTGTTACACACCCAGAAAGTTACTTGTGAAGGAAGTTAATTCTTCTTCAACAACTGTACTAAGAACATTAAAAATACTTTTGCCCAGGAAGGGTATCGACATTTTAATCTACCTTGCACTGATAAAAAGAGAAACACACAGCAGAGAGGAGGCTGGGGCCAGTTTTCAGAGAGCCACAGAAGGTAGAAACAAAATGTCCTTTGTTTGAAGAATATTGCACCTGCATTAAATTTACTGCTGACATCTCTTCATAGAAATTTGATTTTCCTCCCATTCCCCCACCTCTGATTGTTTTCAACACTGAGGTATGTGAAGCACGCCAGTTTTCCTCCTTGTCTTTGCAACACTTCTGTCTTCAGCTGTGAAAGTGAACAGGGCTTCCTCACCCCCTGGCCATCAGCACGTCATTTCAGCAATGCACCTGCACCTGTAACACGACACTGCACCAGGCAGAGCTTCATACTTCTGTGACAGACACAAGAGATCAATTTCCTGCTGATTGGGCCTCCAAGCTGGGGCCCTGGTCTGACGAGGAAGGGCTCTTTCAAATAATCCTGATTACTAAGGGCGGCTCAGATATAGATGAAGACTTTTAGAAGAGTTGTGACATCAAGATCATACAGGAAGCAACTATAGCCAAAGCACTATGATTGTGGGGTATATTTTAAGGGGAGGGGTGTCCATAACCTCAATGTCCATAGTGTGGGTTGACTGACATTTTAAGGTTTCTGAACATTCCATAAAGTTGGAAATAATGTAAGAGTAATGGATAACACATAGTATAGATTTTGTTCAGAAATTATTTTAGCTGTGAAGCCATCATATATTATAGATTAATTCAACTTTGTTTCTCTCTCTCTCTTTTGTGTTTTTTTGGCTTTGTTGGGTCTTAGTTTCTGCACGTGGGTTTAGTTACCCTGAGGCATGTGGGATCTTAGTTCCCCCACCTGGGATCAAACCCACATCCTCCGAATTGGAAGGAAGGTTCTTAACCACTAGACCACCAGGGAAATCCCTTATCTTTGTTTCTTACATTTAGGCACTTGCAGCTGTCTATCAGCCATGGTAAAGGCAGAGTTTCTCCACTTCTGCATTTTGCATTCACCTCTATATTGCACCTGCAATTCTGGTCATTTACTTAACCACCATCCTTTGCTATCTGTGAGCATCCTAGGACAGAACCGAGCTGTGTTCCCTGGTTCCCAGTGCTTACACCTCCATTTCCTTATTGGCAAATCCCTATTAAATGTTTAGTTTTTAATGGATTGTCAGTGAGGTTCATCACGTCCTAAGAAATCCTGAGGATACATTCATACTTCTTACTGAAACTATGTCAGTGTGGTCTTGACTTAGAACTCAGATATTTACCTTTTTTTAATCAATTTTTTAAAATTCTCTGGCAGATTCTTTTTTTTTTTAATTTTTTAAAAATTTATTTGGCTGCACTGGGTGTTCGTTGCAGCACATGAGATCTTTAATCTTTGTTGGGGCACACAGGAACACTAGTTGCAGCGGGCAAACTCAGTTGCAGCATGTGAGACCTGGTTCCCTGACCAGGGATCAAACTTGGGCAGCCTGCAGTAGGAACACAGAGTCTTAGCCACTGAACCACCAGGGAAGTCCTAATCTACTTGTTTAAATCGAAGTGTGGTTGATTTACAATGTTGTGTTAGTTTCAGGCGTATAACAAAGTGATTCACACACACACACACACACATACACACACATTTATTCTTTTTCCGATTCTTTCCCTTACAGATTATCATAAGATACTGAACGTAGTTCTTTCTTCTATACTGTAGGTCCTTGTTGGTTACCTATTTTATATGTAGTAGTGTGTATTTAAATTCTGCTGCTACTGCTGCTTCTGCTAAGCTGCTTCAGTCGTGTCTGACTCTGTGTGACCCCATAGACGGCAGCCCACCAGGCTCCCCCATCCCTAGGATTCTCCAGGCAAGAACACTGGAGTGGGTTACCATTTCCTTAGACTCCTAATTTATCCATCCCTTTCTTGGCTATTCACAAGTTTTTCTCTGTGTCTGTGACTCTGTTTCTGTTTTGTAAATATGTTCATTTGCATAAATTTTTTAGATTCCACATATAAGCAATGTCATATGATATTTGTCTTTCTCTGTCTGATTTATTTCACTTGGTATGATAATCTCTAAGTCCATTCAGGTCGCTACAGATGCCACTGTTTTGTTCCTTTGTATGTGGCTAAGTAGTATTCAGCCATAAGTAGTGTGTATATTGGTGTGTGTATATATCTATATTATATGTGTGCTAACTCGCTTCACTTCTCTCCAACTCTTTGTGATCCTACGGACTGTAGCCAGCCAGGGTCCCCTGTCCATGGAGATTCTCCAGGCAAGAATACTGGAATATGTTGCCATGCCGTCCTCCCAAGGATCTTCCTGACTCAGGGATCAAACCTATGTCTCTTACATCTCCTGCATTGGCAGGCAGGTTCTTTACCACTAGCGCCACCTGGGAAGTCCATATATATGCGCATGTATGTATCTTTTAAAAATTATATATTTATATATCATATAAATAAATATTTATATATCTTCTTTATATATGTATGTATATATGTATCTTTATCCATTCATCTGTCAATGGACATTTTTCTTGTTTCCGAGTTTTGGCTATTGTAAATAGNAATAAATATTTATATATCTTCTTTATATATGTATGTATATATGTATCTTTATCCATTCATCTGTCAATGGACATTTTTCTTGTTTCCAAGTTTTGGCTATTGTAAATAGTGCTGCTGTGAACATTGGGGTACATGCACCTTCTTGAATCATAGTTCAGAAATCTATCTTGAATTGGGTAAAAAGAGAAGAAAGTGGAGGAGGAGAGGAAGCAGCAGAGGAAGATGAGTGATGTCATTTTGGAATCAGAAGGCCTAGCAACCGAGGATGGCTTTAACATCTACAAGCTGAATGACTTTGAGAACTGACATAATATCTAAGCATCATTCTCCTTACTGTAAAATGGGGATTCTAATAGCATCTGGATTACATGAGAGCATTACTGTACAATGCTCAGAAATGCTTGTTCCAGAGTGGGGGAAAAATCAGTGAGAATTAGCAGTTAGTATTAGCAGAGTAAGAAAAACCTTTGGCTTCAGCTTATCAAATATGTTATCTTTATATGATTCTTTTTTAAAGTTCCCAAAGAGTAGAGGCACAATTAAGAAGCCTGAAGTTAAAAGATGTGCCTCAGGCCACCTGCCCTTCATATCTACGCAGTAATCACCAGGAAGGGTCTGGCTCCTCTCTATTATTTGCTTTATGAATACCTGCAAACCCCTCTCTATCATTGCAAATATCCTCCAGGTTAATTTATTTTGGGAAAATTTAAGTGGAAGCCTTTTATATGTCATGGATCTCAGAACAGGAAAAAAAAAAAGAACATCAGTGAAAACTGGTGAAGTTCAAATAAGAACTGTTGTTTATTTACTAATATCATACCTATTAATATCCTATTCTTGACAATTATACCATGACTGTGTAATATCTTTACATAGGGGAAGTGAATGACGATATAAGGGAACACTTGTATTATGTTTGCAACTTTCCTGTTGATTCTAAAAAAGTTTTTTTTTCTCAGTTTGTTTCGTTTCAGTTCAGTTCAGTTCAGTTGCTCAGTCGTGTCCAACTCTTTGCGACCCCATGAATCGCAACACGCCAGGCCTCCCTGTCCATCACCATCTCCTGGAGTTCACTCAGACTCACATCCATCGTGTCCGTGATGCCATCCAGCCATCTCATCCTCTGTCATCCCCTTCTCCTCCTGCCCCCAATCCCTCCCAGCATCAGTCTTTTCCAATGAATCAACTCTTCGCATCAGGTGTCCAAAGTACTGGAGTTTCAGTTCAGTATCATTCCTTCCAAATAAATCCCAGGATTGATCTCCTTCAGAATGGACTGGTTGGATCTCCTTGCAGTCCAAGGGACTCTCAAGAGTCTTCTCCAACACCACAGTAAGCTGCATTAATCATAGAGGAGGTTGCGACAGATTTTTTATTGCTTCCCAAATCGCTTGCTAGGGACATATGGACACACCTGAACTGACTCTAAGGACTCATGGAGATAGTATCTTCCAAGTATGGAGAATTATAGAGCATTGATTGAGTCTACATGATATATTTTTTCCCCTGAGGAAAAGATGATTATGACTAAAACCTAGGAGCTGAGGTCAATGATACTGACCAGGAAAAGCAAAACAAACATCATTCAACCCCTTCTGATAAGAAATTGCCCTTATCAACTGTTGAAGACAGCAGCTTGAAGCAGACATTTCATTCCATAGACATAGTTAAGCTTTCACACACACAGGTCCGGGAATTCCTTCCTCACTGATATGATATTTTATAAATGGAATGTTTCTTTGTAGATTCCAAGGATGGTGACTATAATAGAGACAAACAATGATGTGTGTAGGTAAACAACTCAAAGAAATGACTACAGACTGTTTATTCATAAATCCATTATGGACTGAATGAGCACTGCATAGAAATCTGAATCCCAGGTGCTAGAATATAGTGAGATCAGATCTGTACCATGGTGTCATTGCTTTTGTGACAGGCTTAGTGTGGGATTAGAAGAAGGAGAGGCTGGAGACGGAGGTTTGAGGTCCTGCTGGGCTAGAGAAGATAGAATAGGGCCTTACCTGAAGCCTTGTTGGGAAGGACAAAGGAGGTGGCATGAAATTAAGAGATAAGATCCCTAGCAAGAGGACAAAGATATACAATGACCTGTCTCAAATACGGTGTGCAATGAGGTAGCAAGGAAGAAAGAAAGAAAGAGAGAGAAGGAGGAGTGAGGTGTGGATGTGATGAGGTTGTAGTAAAAGAGAAATGAAGTAGGAAGAAAGGCAAGCTGATAGAAGAGGAAGAGAAATAGAGCACACAATTAAAATTTTAAGCAAAAGCAAACAAACAAAAACCTTGCTAACCGAGAATCCTCAGTTTTCCTTAATTTTCTACAGCTTTTATCTTAGCCAACTCTGAACAACTTCTGTATTACTTAAACAACCACCGCCACGATTCTAGGTAATATTGATCTCAGGCATTATAGTATCAGTCTTAATACAACTTAGATTCTACAGACTTCTACCACTTTGTATTTCTGAGAAAGTTTCTAGGAAGCAGTTAAGTATCAGCAAACAGTGCCCTTCATTAGTTACAGGATGTTTTTAGGGACTCAGATGTATTCAGGCACCAATAAATAAACAGAAGTGGCTGAGTTATGCTGATATGGGCTAAATTCATGTTACTCTCTTGCTGTAGTGAGTGGTTATGAAGCAAATTGCTCATGATAATGATAAATTTGAGTTGATTGCATCTGTGTCCACAGTTACAATGCAGAAGGCAGAAAGTGCATGTATTCATTCTTTCAGGAAATATTTATTAAGCCCTACTGGAGGGATTGGGGGCAGGAGGAGAAGGGGACGACAGAGGATGAGATGGCTGAATGGCATCACCGACTCGATGGACATGAGTCTGAGTGAACTTCGGGAGATGGTGATGGACAGGGAGGCCTGGCGTGCTGCGATTCATGGGGTCGCAGAGTCGGACACAACTGAGCTACTGAACTTAAATGAACTGAACTGATGCATCAAGTAATGCTCTAGATTCTGGGGATATAATGGGGAGTAAGAAGGACAAAAAGAAATTGTTTTCACTGTTCAAAAGACTGCTTTCACTATCATAAATGTTAGGCAGAAAATAAAAGCAAGGTAGATAGAACTTGACCCACTGAGAAAGAGGGGCAGAGGAGAATTGCTACTTGACTGAGACGATGGATTCTTGAGCTGAGGCCTGGCAGGAAAGCAATGGCAGCCACGAGAAGTTCTAGAAGTGTTACAGGAAAGAGCCAGATTTGACTCCATGTTGGATGTGTCTTTTTACTCTAACCTTTGGTTCCTATTGCTTTTGTTCACAAAAATGATACTGTCTATATAATGCCCTGCCTGGAGAACCCTGCCTCTCTGCTTGAATGTTAAACCAAAGTGTTTTTGTTCAGGGAACCATCCTGACCCTGTCCCCCGGTGAATGACTGTAAGAGGGAATAAATTAACACATCCCTCCCAAAGGCTGGCTGTTCCAGGGGATATTTGCAAGGCTTATATTTTTTTTTTACTTCATCTCCTCCCCGTCTCTGGTCTATGAAAGAAACTGGCATCGCAGACCCCAATAAGACGGTTTTTAGGGACACTAGTCTGCTATCTTCTCAGTCTGCTGGCTTTCTGAATAAAGCCATATTCCTTGCCTCAACACTTCGTCTCTCAGTTTATTGGTCCACTGTGCGGTGATCAGAGTGAACTTGGACTCAGTAATGGAAGGACTGGAGGGGAAATGCTCCAGGTAGAGGCATCCTGTGCTGGTTACAGGCACAAAATCTGGAGCCGGACTCTGTGAGTTTGAATCATCACTCTTCCAATTACCAGCTGTTTGGTCTTAGACAAGTTCCTTAACTTTTCTTTGCCTCAGTTTCCTCATCAATAAAATGGTGATATAAGAGGACCGAATGTGCTAAATATTTGAATAAAGTGCTATTTGTGTTTGTTAAATATATTGTTGTTGTTTTTGTTGTTCAATTGCTATGCCGTGTCCAACTCTAAGACCACATGAACTACAGCACGCCAGGCTTCCCTGTCCTTCACTGATTCCTGGGGTTTGCTCAACCTCACGTCCATTGATTCGGTGATGCTGTCTAACCATCTCATCTTTAGCATACATACATATATACATCCATACAGTCAGCTTCAGCTTGGGGTTGCACTTGGAGGCAAAGTAGTAAAGGAACCTTTTAAGAGTGTAATGGTTATGCTGAGTCTTGAGGTTTGGAACAGAAAGTCTTAAAGCAGAGGGAAAAGTAGATAGAAAAGCTGTACATAAACAGCTTAGGATCTTGGGTAACTTGGAAAGGATAGGGGCACAGGGGTGTTCCATGGCAATCTTCTGGTTACCTGTCAGTATATGACAAACTCTCCCAGTACCAGGTGTCTAAAACAACAACTTACTATTACATCTCATGACTGTGGGACTTAACGGGCTCACCTAGGGGATGTGGTACCATTGCGGTAAAATGGTATTTCATTCCCTGATAGCTCAGTTGGTAAAGAATCTGCCTGCAGTACAGGAGACCCCGGTTCGATTCCTGGGTCAGGAAGATCCACTGGAGAAGGGATAGGCTACCCACTCCAGTATTCTTGGGCTTCGCAGGGACTCAGCTGGTAAAGAATCTGCCTGCAATATGGGAAACCTGGGTTCAATCTCTGTGTTGGGAAGATTCCCTGGAGAAGGGAAAGGCTACCCACTCCAGTATTCTGACCTGGAGAATTCCATGGACTTTATAGTCCATGGGATGGCAAAGAGTCGGACACGACAGAGAGACTTTCGCTTTCTTTCACTTTCTTGCCTGGAGATCTGGTTCCTGGGCTGGAATGGCTGGACCATCTAGAGTTCACTTAGGCATCTCCCTCTCCATATGGCCCTTCCACGTGGCTAACCTAGGCGCTCTCATAGGATGATGGTCTCAGGGTAGTCATACTTTTGATTGGCACTTTCCCTTAGGGAGAGAGAGTTCCAAGAGACAGGAAGTGAAAGCTGCTAGTTTCCTAAAGCCTGTATTTGGAACCTGACACCATGAGATTTCCAGCATACTTTTTTGGTTAAAGGAGCCACAAACCAGTCCAAATTCAGGGTAGTGGACATAGGCTCCAAGTTTGATCTGAAAAGAGTCAAAGAAGTGTGGTCATTTTTAATCTGCTTCAAGGGGCGATGAGAAGCAGGGCTCTAGATGTGGGGGTTGGGAGAACGCCTATACTCAGGAGTTCCTTGTATGACATTTGATCATGTTCAAAATTTATCTGGTAGGTAATGTTAGAACCAGTTTAGGCTTTAATTATGGAAATACTAGTGTCTAGACATTATAGATAAAATGGATTCCTTTCTTCTAAAGTTGCAGTGGGAACATGAGAACCATAAGGAAAAGCTAAGATTAAAGTATTAATCTTCAATTCAGAAAGATAATAATTTTCTTCCAGTACTGCTCCCCTGAAGAGAAATTCTCTAATGACTCCAGATGGGTCCCAAGAACAAGGAGATACAATTGCAACCAGGATGTCTTGTGGATAAGAGGTGAGCTTGGAAAAGGTCTTTGCCTAGTACTGAGAATTTCTCATTTAGTTTTATTGCTTTGATTTACACAGAGACTGTTTTGAGGTGGGAGAGTTAACCAGTTTTAGGAGGTGGGTGCTGTCTTTTTTATATAATGCAATAGTAACTTACCTTAGAGGAGCTGGTCTGATTCTGGAGTAATTTGTGAATAACTGGTTCTATGAAGAGTGTAGACAGAGTCCATTTTCTACACACACTTACATAAGCATTGATTAACATTTTCTACCCATTCCTACATGTCTATTTTTAAAATGAGAACTGAAGAATTTCAGAAGTTGCTCATGGAAGGAGCACTTTATAAAGTTATGAAACTTAAAGCAATCTGACTTTCATCGACAAAATCCCATCTGGGATTGCCACATGTGCAATTTCTATGCTAAATGGGAGAGTTCTTATTTTATGTGTAGATTTGTAAGTTATCAGGACTAAGTACCTGATATGGATAATACGTTTCTTTCTTCCCCATATAAAATGAACCACTTACCTCAAAGTAGTTTCTACTTTTCTAATCATTTCCCAAGACATAGGACTTTATTTATTCAAAAATTCTTATATCTTGCTCATCATGTGACAGGTATGATTTGAAGTCTTTATAAATAATAACTCATTTTCTCATCATTACTACTTGGAGGAAGGCAATGCTGTTATCATCATCCTCAGTTTTGTAGATGAGCCATAGAGCTATTGCAAACACATGTAATAAATAACAGAGCCAGGACATGAACCCATTCAGCTGGACTCCAGAAGTCACATTCTCAAGCTCTATGCTTTGTTACTTCCATTTCCCCTTGATACCACTATATTAGCCTTTACATAACTCCGCACTAGCCTAGACTCACACTATTACAATTACTATAAACTTTCCAGGAGTCAAATTTTTGATCTATTCTTCTGAGAATCCATGGTATCTGGCATTGGACTTAGCAAATAGAAGTTACTGAGAAATAGGTTTGCCTAAAGGAATGAAACTGGGTTAATAATCAGAGTTATAAATGATTCTTAGACCTTCATATCTATCATTTGTTGTTGCTGTTTAGACGCTGTTGCGACTCTTTCCAACCCCACGAACTGTAGCGTGCCAATCTCTTTGCCTGAAATTTTCCAGGCAGAAATGCTAGAGTGGGTAGCCATTCCCTTCTCCAGGAGATCTTCCCGACCCAGGGATGGAACCCGGGTCTCCTGCATTGTGGGCGGATTCTTTAGTTTAGCAGGATTGTATTATCCAACAATTAAGATGGTTACTTATGCTTTCCACTTTCACTCACATCGGCATGAATTTATACATCTATCCCATTTCTCCTGTATGTCTAAGCACTCACATTTTCTTGTTCTCCAGGAAGTTTCATAGGAAGTCTTATAACTTAAACTTAATTCCAAGACAAAGGTTAGTTTGCAAAGACTGCACAAGCATTAAATATCATACATGAATCACAAGGTTAGTTGGCATTTCTGAATCACATGGCTCTTAACATAATGAAAATTTAAAAGAAATGCCATCTTGCTCACTAGCTAATGGTTTTTTGTCCTATTGAGAAATTATTTCTTTAACCTTAGTAGGTTAATCAAGATTGNAATTATGTAAAAAGTGAGTCATTTTATATTGCAGGATTCATGTATATAATATTCCTTGTATTCCTTGTAAAAATGAAACAAAATCTTTTCTTTTTACAAAAACCAGAGACTCTGAAAAAATGAACATATGAAAAGATAGATAATTTCAATATTGTTTTAATAAAAGCATGCTTTTCTTATTAGGTTTCAGGATGGATTTAAGATGCATGAAACAAATCAGGAATATTTTAGCTGCAATAGCACACACTTTGTTGTTCATTTTCTCAGTTGTGTCTGACTCCTTGTGACCGCATGGACTGCAGCACGCCAGGCTTCCCTGTCCTTCACTGTCTCCTGGAGTTTGCTCAAACTCATGCCCCTTGAGTCGATGATGCCATGTTTTGGGGGCCTAATGGAACTGCAGACCAGGAGTTTCCATCTCCTGGTTTCATGATGTTATCCTAGCTCTCACGTGTTGCTGTGAATCTGGCTTGTCAACTGTCTCGGCATTGGACCAAGAAAAGATCAACCTTTATCTCATGTCTCATTTTTAAATATATGTGAAGGGCAGCACAGAATATACCAGCTGAAATGTATATTGTAGCAAAATAGTTTTGAGATATTATCTTTTTCTTTGACTCGGGAATCACCATATCCAGGACGAAGGTCAGACAGCTACCAAGGCAGCTTTGATAGTGTTGAGTAAAGTTGAATGAAAAGTGAAAGTGACGTCGCTCAGCCGTGTCCAACTCTGCGAGGCCATGGACTGTAGCCTACCAGGCTTCTCCATCCATGGGATTCTCCAGGCAAGAATACTGGAGTGGGTTACCATTTCCTTCTCCAGAGGATTGTGTCGACCCAGGGATCAAACCTGGGTCTCCCACATTGGAGGCAGATGTTTTAACCTCTGAGCCACCAGGGAGCAGCAAAGAGATGTATTCCCTAGTGGTTTATTGGCTAAGCCTCTGTGCTCCCAATACCCGGGGCGCTGGGTTCGATCCCTGGTCAGGGAACTAGATCCCACATGCCACAACTAAAGATTCCGTGTGCCCCAACTAAGACTCAGTGCAGCCAAATAAATGTTTTTAAAATAATATTAATAAAATAAAGGCCACAGACTTGAGAATCGACCTAGAAGAGAGGTGGTATATACATGACAATGAAAGTCCCCAGTATGGAGATGGCTTTGGTAACTGAAAATGCAAACCCTAAGGAAAAAACAGATGTACAATAATCTGTCTTCCTGATATCTTATCCTGAGGTGTCCTATTTCCAGGTTGGAGGCCAAAGAGAAAGCTCAGCTCCTAATCATTTTATGTCTGTTTTCCTTTCCTAGTGTCCCCAGACACCAGGCTGGGGACAGAAATAATTTATAGAACAAATTGGAAGAGATCTTCAAGATCATGAAACAGTTCTCCCTTCCTTGTAGAGAAAAGGGAAGGTCTAGAGTGGTTAAGTGAGTTGTCCAAGATACACAGCTCTTTAAGACCTAATTCATATAAAACCAGAAGTGAAGTCCCAAATTCCCAATGTCACTTTTTGATAACATGCCCGCAGTAAAATGATTGCTAAAAAATTATCACAAAGGCCAGGAGAATGTTATTCATATATGAAGGAATGATTCAACAACTTGAATTTCTGACCCCTCTCTGCATTTCAACAACAGTCATGCTGTTTACTCAATATTTTTTTTTAGTTTCTAAGAATCCAGTAAGTATTCCTGTTATTAATTCATAGATTATAACCTCTTATTTGGGTGGTAGTTGAATGGATTGATGCCTTGGGAGATGAAGTGACTTGCTCAAGGGCACGCAGTTAGTCACCAAGCTGCTTTCAAGTAGATGAGTCTGGTCTTGCAGCTTTCTCCCAGACTACCACATTTTATTCAGAGACTTCTTCTTGGGCCCAAAAAATGCTGGACTCCCAAGTCCTTCCAGGAGAGGATGATCGGAGGTAGATGCTGTAAGGACAGTATCTCTTTGTCTACTCTAGGAGCCCCTAGGGCTTTGGCAGTTCAGGGAAGGACAATCTTATGAGCACGGTTCCCTGGTGGTTCAGATGGTAAAGAATTTGCCTGCTATGCAGGAGACCCGGTTTTGATCCCTGCATTGGGAAGACCCCCTGGAGAAGGGAATGGCTACCCACTCCAGTGTTCTTTCCTGGGAAATCCCATGGACAGAAGAGCCTGGTAGGCTATAGTCCATGGGGTTGCAGAGAGTTGAATATGACTGAGCAACTGAATACCTTTCACTTTCAATCTTTTGAGCCCCCTTTCAGAATCTAGAGTTTATCGCAATTGACATTGCATTTTTTAGGTCACTGCCTGGTGCCAGTACATTTTGCCAAAAGGCCGTGTTGTGATACTGCATGAAGGCCAGAGGTTGTTTCGGAAGTCCCTGTGTTTCCTGAATTTCAGGATAGGAGATAGTCTGTGTAAGGGGAAATTGATGCTGCTGCTGCTGTTGCTAAGTCACTTCAGTCGTGTCCGACTTTGCGACCCCACAGACTGCAGCCTACCAGGCTCCTCCGTCCACGGGATTTTCCAGGCAAGAGTACTGGAGTGGGGTGCCACCGCCTTCTCTGAGGAAAGTGATGAGTTTTTATAAAAAATGTAATGCCTTGTTCATTTAATTATCTTCCGGACAGGAACCCATAAGCTTATTTCTCTGGTTTTAAAGCAAAAAATATACAAGAACATCTTTCACGCATGTGTGCATGAGTGCTAAGTTACTTCAGTCATGTCCCTGCCAGGCTCCTCTTTCCATGGGATTCTCCAGGCAAGAATACTGAAGTGGGTTGCCATGTCCTTCTCCAGGGGATCTTCCCAACTGAGGGATTGAACCCATGTCTCCTACAGCTTCTGCATGGCAAGCAGATTCTTCACCACTGAGTCACCATGGGGAAGCCCAAACATCTTTCAACCCAGTGCCAAAAATTGACGTGAAATGGAAAAGTGAATGCATAAATGTGGCAGGTTATGGGAGAATTCACATGGGCATGCCCCAACTACTCGGAGCTCTTGCTACCTTTGCAGAGAGTTGAGGATAAGGGACTGTTGCTATACACGCTGGCAAACATACGCATTGGCCCACAAGTCCACATTGCTGGATCAGAAGATTTCAGCCCTCCAAGAGCTGAAATGGTAACATGTGAGGGGCCGCACTAACCTGTTATGGTTTGGAGGGCCTGGATACTTTGAGGACACAAAGTGCATTATCATGAGCTCTGAGAGTCTGCAGGATTCTGTCTTCAGTTAGTGCAATAGTACATTGTGCTGCCATTGACTTTGGCATGCACTGTTCTGCCTGAGGCATTAGATGTCTAATTTGATCAAAATCAGACCCTATAATTTGAACTCAAGCCAAGCCACAATCAAATCACAAAATTTCCAAAGCTGCCACCATCTTGGAAATGTCAAATGCTGGGTGGGGGAGCGGGAAATGACTATACAGGGAATCAACAAGCCTGTTTTAATGAATTTTGCGTCTGGTCCTTGTATGAGGCCATTAGATATAATTTAAATGTCTTGATTAACATTTTATTACTTGACATGACTGCTGGAAAAAAAAAATTGTGTGCCCACGCACTGAACATATCAAAATATACTAAACTCCTTTGAGTTTCAAGGTGCTAAATATAGAGCTTTGGGGCCACTTAGATGGTGTCTGAAGTCTGCCTGATACTTGGTGTGAAAAATAAACCTGAGAAAAAGGGATGTTTTTCTCTGCTCAGATATTAGGACCCGATCTAAGCTTGGCCAGCTTTGGCAGTCACTGTCGGACCTCCCGGGTGTCTGAGGAATTGTACACTCCTTTCTAAATCCTTTCGGAAATTGCCAGTTTGATAGAATAACATTGCAGGAAACCACTCAAATTGAACATATTTGTTGTTTTATGTTCTGCCAGGCAAATGTCAGAACAATGCCAGGAGACCAGAGTGGGTCAGAATTGGAAGGGGCAGCAGGGGAAGTGAAGGGAGGGAACCAGGAGCAAAAGAGACAATGAGAAGAGAATGAAAAGCTATTTTAATAGGGAATTTTAAACACATACAACTCTTGCTTTTGAAAATCAAAAGCAAAATAAATCACGTCTTCTCAGTTGTCTTGCAGTTCACAGGGTGACATCCAATCTGAGAATATTTTCTTGTAGAATTTAATAACTGTGGTCAACAATTATCTGGTAAATCTCGATCCACTGGTCAATATGCTGCCAACAATGAAGACAAAATTGATGGCTTACTTGGAGAAATCGCTAATGGAGCCTTATTCTTCAGTTTTATTTCATTTGTCTTGAACATGCGTCTATTTTACTATGGGGACCTTTTTTCCCCCACTTTGCATATTTCAATTATACAGCATGTCATATAAATTATTTTAATTAATTCAGGACAGCAATTTGCCATAATCATTTCTTCACTCTCCTGTTTGAAGTCCCATGGCAACAGTCTGACAGTATATTAGATCTTACTGGTAGTGATCCAGAGTACTGCAGGAATTAATTTTTCCAGAAAGATCAGCATGGGGAAAAGCCTGCATGAACGACCTTGCTAGCATTGCCTTTTTTTTTTTTAAGTGGCTGACTCATAAATTAGGAACTTGATTCTCTCTCCCTGGCTTTGGATGGTTTCCTAATGAGCAGAAGGGCTGTTTTATTTATTTATTTACCAACCGATGTGGACTCAAACCCTTGATAGCCCTTTAACATCTTAGTGACTGCAGTTATATTAGGACTGCAGGCACTCAGTGCTGGCTTGATAACTAGAAAAACCTTTTTGCCTCATCCCCACTCAAGTATTGAACCCAGGGCCAAACGCATGCTCTCTATGTTTGCCAGATAATCATTACATTTTAGCACACTGAACAAATACTACACCAATTAAAATTGAATGTCACTTTAAAGTCAATAAATCTACTTTATTTTCCAGATAAGCTTAAAAAAAAAGCCTGTTTCTCCCTTTCTAAATTAGCTAAATACATTTGTTTTGGCAACAGCCAAGTGGTGAAAACTATATCTTATTTTCAAATATGTACCAGCACACCCGTCATTTTTTTTTTAAATCTGATTTTGGATGAATTAGTCTTTGGAAAATATTAATGTTTGATCTTAATTCCATATTCATCTAATTGCTCTAAAACTGGGAATTTGCTTGTGATGTGCATGCCAGACTATTTTGTGCGTTCCATGGATAACTCTGGTAGGTCTGTTGGTAGATACTATTTTTACTTACTTAGCAGGAAGGAAATGGATGTGCAGAGGAAGTAAAGTGGGTTGTTCAATATCACAGAGTTACGCCAATGGAGTTAAAGATCAGCAAACTTATTGCCAAATCGTGGCTGGACAAACATACATTTGTGAACTCATTTTTGTTCTGCACTAATACGATTGCTTTGCCAAAGCAGCATGAGAATAAGAGGATCATTTGCTACTTTCACAGGCCTTCAGGAGAGTGGAGTCAAGTGAGAATTACACACAGCTTATATAAGGAGTCCGTCCAGTTTCCTAGTAGGCTGAGGAGGTGTGCACATATGTTGTGTGATTATAGAGATACAAAAATTTCTCTGTTCTGTATCCCCTGAACTGCTGTTCTTAAGTTTAGACAGCTTCAACAAGATGAGCTATTCTGAGACAACATTTTCTAATACTGTCCCTTGTTCATCAACTAGGAGAAGGTTCCATCCCCCATCCCTCCCAATTTATTTTGTCTGATTTTATTCACCCCCAGCTCTCAGTATAGGTGTTCTCTCTTCTCTAAAGCCTTGGCTGTGAACACTAGCAAAGAATGAGTTTTACATTTTTAAATACTCAGAAAAAAGTTCAAAAGATCATTTAATGACATATGAAAAGGATAAGAAATTTGAAGTTCCGTGCCTGTAAAACATCTTCTTAGAAAACACCATTTGTTTATACAGTATCTCAAACCACTTTTACTATCTATCAGCAGAATTGCGTAGTTGTCATATTCTGTGTGGCACCAGAGCCTAAAATATTTACTATCTGGCCCTTTACAAAAAGAAAATGTTTGCTGGCCTTTGCCCTAGACTTCTTAATCAAGTAAACTGATGTCCTTAAGTGCCCATAGAACTCTGATGGCTAAATATAGCTTCTCTCAGGAAATCTTAAGCTTCATGGGGCAAGCTTATATTGCTCAATATAGAATTTCCAGCACCTACAAGAGATGCTAGACCATACAATAAGTATTAATAATGAGATGTCAAATTATTAACCTCCCTTAGAATGTTTTCTTCTAAAAATGACTTTGTAGATAATATGATTCATGCTGAGTTCCTCTTTATCAGTCAGTTCAACAGTATTTTGCAAGTAACCCTGATCCTGGTTAAACCAAACAAACAAACCATGGATAAGAAAGGGAGGCAGTCAATAAGCAAAAGCCATTGCCTAGAGGGGATCCATTTTATTTCTTCTTAATGATCAAGTAAAGGTTAATATCAGTTATAGAATTTTTTTCACTTATTCCAACCACCCTTATTTTAGGTCTGAAGGGAGAACCAGAACTTAGTGTAAAATTTATTTCTGGCTATCTGGGGAAATATTCTAATAAAAATATTGTTTTAGGTTTTAATAACTGTGGAAATGGCAACTTTTCTAGATTCTTGACATTGTTAAGATGCTTATGAAAGAAGATGCATGTTTTCAGTCTATAACTAACTTGTAGGTAGTGAAGTGGCCACAAACCATGAAATCTAAAAGGGACAGACATTAACTGTATTAGCTTGCTTGGACTGCCATACAAAATAACACAGATCAGTACACATTCTGATGTACTGAAGGTTAAGTGAAGTGAAAGGCACTCAATTGTGTCTGACTCTTTGCCACCCCATGACTATACAGCCCATGGAATTCTGTGGCTTAAATAACAAAAATATCTTCTCCCAGTTCTGGAGGCTGGATCTCTGAGGTCAACATGTCCACAGAGTTGATTTCTTCTGAGGCCTTTCCTGACCTTATAGATGACCCTCTCCCTTGCGTCTTCACATGGGCTTTCCTCAACACTTGTCTACATTCTGTCCTTCTCTTCTTATAAGAATACTGACCGTATTGGATTGAGGCTCACCACAGTGACATTTAGTCTTAATTATTCTTTAATAACCTGGTGGCTCAGATGGTAATGAATCTACTTGTAATGCAGGAGACCCAGGTTCGATCCCCGAGTTGGGATGATGCCCTGGAGAAGGAATGGCTACCCCCCACTCCAGTATTCTTGCCTGGAGAATCCCATGGAGAGAGGAGCCTAGTGAGCTATAGTCCATGGGGTTGCAAAGAGTCGGACACAACTAAGCAACTAACACCTTCACTTGCAACCTGTCTCCAAGTACACGTCACATTCTGATGTACTGAAGGTTAAGTGAAGTAAAAGTCACTCAATTGTGTCTGACTCTTTGCCACCCCATGACTATACAGCCCATGGAATTCTCCAGGCCAGAATACTGGAGTGGGTAGCCTTTCCCTTCTCCAGGGGATCTTCCCAACTCAGGGACTGAACCCAGGTCTCCCACATTGCAGGCAGATTCTTTACCATCTGAGCCACCAGGGAAGCCCTAACTGAAGGTTAGGACTTCAACAAATGGATTTGAGGGGAACACAGTTTAGCCCATAATCCCAACTAAAATGTTCAAGGAAATTTCAGTCCACAGATATGTCTAACTTCTACTACTTGAGATAGAAACTTCTATCCTCTCCAGTGAAAAAATAAATATTTCTTAGGTCTTGATGTGAAATACAAATCTCCATTTACTAATTCAAGTTTTTTGCTCATATTTATCTTCCTCCCTCGAATATTTGATTTGCTGATGATGATATCCTAGTAAATGTAGTGGTATCCTTTCAACATGAAAAACATCATATCATTTCCAAACATGTAAGCAACCTTAGTGCCACAAGGAGCTATTTTGGTTCAGCAGATTCACCAAAACATTGTTAAATGAAATGGTTATATGGGATGTCTCTAAGATGGCGATAGAGAGGGATTTACCAAAGCACTGAATGCGCTGAGACTTTATTTCTCTGGCATTAGCCCTTTGCAGAGTAGATGGTTTCCCTGGAGAGGGACTTTCCCCCTTTTTTTCTGTTCTTCAGTCTCTACGTGGAGCCTGAACTGGACCGATTACTGTAGTATAAGCTAGAAACAATCTGAATATCCTTTGACTTACTCGAAGGACTGTCATCAAGTTTACATAGAGACCTAGATGTTAATCGTCTTGTTTCCATAGTTTGCAGTAATTTTAAAAGAAAAGCATAACTAAACTTCAAACTCTCTATATTTTGTCCTTTTAAACACTGGAATTTCAGAGATTTCTTCTGTCTACCTTTTTTTTCTCAAAAATAAAAATTTTTATTTCTTCTCTTTCAATTTCTCTTCTCAGTTTGGAGACCCTAAAATAGTTTGTAGGCAAAAAACTTCTGAAGTGTAGATGTTTTAGCAGATCTCTAAGATGGACACATTTTTAATTTCACCCAGAAACCATACGCCAATTGACCTGTGGTCCAACTTTCTTCCTCCTTCATTCCTGTCCTCCTGTTCTCATTCTTCTTTTAAGCAAGTTTTTTTAAGAACCCACATTTATTCTTTCAGACAGTTGTTATTTCATTTACTAATTCTAATATGTAATTGAAATACATGGAACTTCCCCAGTGGCCCAGGGGTTAAGACTCCTCCTTCCAATGCAGGAAGTGTAGGGAACTAAGATCCCACATACCTAGGGTTCAGCCAAGAAGTTAAAAATAATAATAATTTAAATAAAATAAAATACATGAAGAGGAAAATGAAAACACTTAAATCAATGGGTAAGATAGAGACATATATTAGAATAGTAGTCATTAATGGAAGTGAAGGGTTAGAAGTGGGCCTTGAACTCTGTTTTATCTGTTTTCTTAATGAGAAAGATTTGACTCAAATATGGCAAAGTATGATATCAGTTGAATCTACACGCCTGTTATATTCTCACTTTTCTCTGTGTTTGAGTTGTTTGAGCATGAGAGTTGAGTGAGTTCTCCACTGACTTTGGGCCATCTCCAAAATTCTTGCATGTGTGTCTGTGACTAGAGCACCATTCAGTGTTGCTGCTGGACTGAACGAGTCGTCGGTCTGTTTGGGCTTTTCTGTGAGTTGTACTTTTTTTCTTTTGGACATCAATAATCCTGCCAATGATAACATTGTGTTTTTTAAATAGAGAGTGATGAGTTTACTGGGAGGGACGCGGTGGTGCTGGTGAAGGCGGATGAGGCGATAATGTCTCATGGAGTCAGGACAGGTTACCAAGAGTTATCTTCAGTTCTTAGGGTGAATCATGAGGGTTTTCTAATATTGACTCAAGAATAATCCCGCTTTGTTGCACGGTATTTGAGGTGGAAACGACCAGCACGAAGTTCATTCCACAACAAACATTTCTCCCTCCAGTACCTACAGAAGCCCTTCCTTTGTGGTCTTATGTGGAGAATTCTTTGCTGTCTTTGATGGGCCCCTCTCCCTGCGCTTTCCTCTCCACTAACTGCTATGCCTGTTTCTGCCTTAATATATGGCTGCAGTACGTCCTGAGCTTACATCCAACACAACTAGAAGTCTGTGAGTGGGATGGCAATGACAAGACAAGTAATGTGCAGACATTTTTTCTTTTTTCAAGTAAGTCAGGCATTTTGTAAACGTTGAGAAAGCTCCAAGCTTTACAATTTGTGTTTAGCCCACTGAACTCTAACTGGCTAATACTCTCAGGATTATATTACAAATCTTTTATAATTTTTAAAAATTCTTTTTGGTAGTAGGCATCTGTAAATATTTACTCATTGATATTTAATTGTAAATGCCTGTATTCTTTCTTAAACAATCACTGATATATTCACTTTGTATCAAAGGTACGTGTCATCTTAGTATTTTAATGTTTTAGGTATAAAATTTAATTTACAAGTTCTCCTATATTCAAAGTTTCAAATAAGATAAAAACAGAAGTACTGTCACAAAGTGTAATCTAAAAATAGAATTTAAAATTTTATTTGTGTATCACTTGAATTTATATAAATGCCATGTTAAGCATTAAAAAGCAGAGTGATTAAGTAATACAATTTACCTAAACATTTTCATTTTTTAATTTATTTTTAATTGAAGGATAATAGCTTTACAATATTGTGTTAGTTTCTGCTGTACATCAGCATGAATCAGCCACAGATATACATATGTACCCTCCCTGTTGAACCTCCCTTCCACCTTCCACCCCATTCCACCCCTCTAGGTTGCCACAGAGTGCCAGTTTGGGCTCCCTGAGTCATACAGCAAATTGCCACTCATTATTTAGATGGTAATTCTAGAAGAAATTTTTCTTTCTATTGAGAAATCAGAAGATAAGGCTGAAGAAAATGTGCGTTTTTAAACAGTTCTTTTTCAAAAAGCATTAAATTAAAAAACAAAACAAAAAACCTAACAAACAGATTTCTTGATTCTTTTTAATGCATTACTCATCTGGGGTTAAATCTTATTTTCTTTGACTCAGTCTACTTGATATTCTGGCATACGAAATTGTTGCAAAGGCTTTAAGTTGGTTTGCTTTTAGTGGATCCGAACATGGAAACTGGAAATAAAAGCTTTTCTTTGAGATCCAACCAGTCCATTCTAAAGGAGATCAGCCCTGGGATTTCTTTGGAAGGAATGATACTAAAGCTGAAGCTCCAGTACTTTGGCCACCTCATGCGAAGAGTTGACTCATTGGAAAAGACTCTGATGCTGGGAGGGATTGGGGGCAGGAGGAGAAGGGGACGACCCAGGATGAGATGGCTGGATGGCATCACGGACACGATGGACGTGAGTCTGGGTGAACTCTGGGAGTTGGTGATGGACAGGGAGGCCTGGGGTGCTGCGATTCATGGGGTCGCAAAGAGTCGGACACGACTGAGCGACTGAACTGAACTGAACTGAACTGATAGCCCTTGAAGCATGGAGCTATAATAGAATCCAATCTTACATCATGAACATTCTACCTATGGTGATTTATAACAGGTTATATTCATTCAGTTTATAAAACTATAATTTTAGTGAGCTTGAGTTTTCCCAAAGGCTTTTCACAATATATGTCCTTTTGAATGGAAAACTTGTCACATGACTGACATTCACTTATTTTGTTTCTTACTATTCATGAGTAATTGACACAGTGCTGCCCTGTTTATGAGGTATAGTCCTCTCTGAGTGTTCTTCCTGTCATATATATGAAATCATCCCATATCATCCCATATCAGCTCATATCATCCCATCTTATATGTCTGAAATATATTACTCAAGAAACCAAAGTCAACCCTTTTTGCTTTTTTATTGGATTTTCAATTTATGAAATTCTAGGAAAATTTAATTATAGAAATAAAAATAATGTAAAATCACTTCTTAGCTCTAACAAATCTTAAATTTAAAAATATTTTCTTCAGAGCATGTGTCTGAATTCTCATGTATTTTTTTTGTTTCTCTATGTCGCTATATAACTAAAACCAATATGCACTATAGTTTTGCAAATTTTGAAACTTTGTATAAACAGATTCATACTCTCTATATATAATGTGATCAGATTTTTTTAAATGTCCAGTTGATAGACTTCAGTGTTACTTAAGTTATCAGTATTGTCCCTTAATCTTTAGGCTTTCTGGGTTTTGTAGCTAAGAAATCTTTCCCTAACCAGTTATTGCATTGGCATTATCCTTCATTTTCTTCTAGAAGATTTAAAGTTTAGCTTTTCATAGTCATAAGTTAGATTCACTTGGAAATTATTTTTAATATTTTGTGAAGTAGTGTTTTAATTTACATTTTCCATTTAGAAAAATATCATCCCACCATGATTTATTTATAAGTTCCCAATGACTATTGATGCCATGTGTGTTATGTACAAAGTTACATATATAGCTATCTGTGCGTATAAGTTTCAAAAGATGACTATTATCAGACTATCAGTTTAGGTCCTTGATATGCCAAGGAATTAATCATGAATTTCTTTTCATATGGTTGATTTAATTATTGCTTGGCACTGATCTCTTCATGTGTTTCTCACTTCCAGCTTATTCTGTTTCTGGTTTATTTTGTCCATTTTAGTTTTGAATTCAGTTAAATTTACTTAATGTTTTTCTTTCACATTTTTGTTTATTGCTATGAGTCAGAAATCTTGTATTTATGCCTGCTGCTGCTGCTGCTGCTAAGTCCCTTCTGTCATGTCCAACTCTGTGCAACCCCGTAGACGGCAGCCCACCAGGCTCCCCCATCCCTGGGATTCTCCAGGCAAGAATACTGGAGTGGGTTGCCATTTCCTTCTCCAGTGCATGAAAGTGAAAAGTGAAAGTGAAGTCGCAGCGACCCCATGGACTGTAGCCTACCAGGCTCCTCCTTCCATGGCGTTTTCCAGAACCCAAATTATGACTGGGTTGACACCAGAGGCTTGAGGCTGACACCACAGATAAGTACTGTCATATACTAACCCCAGCTTTAGTTCCAAGAACGGCTCAAAGACACACAGGAAAATCCTTTCATTCAGCCCCTCATCTTCCTTCTATTCATTTTTCCAGTGGGATTGGCACGTTGGTAGACGAACTGTTTTCTGCTGGTGAAGGAAGAGGCCACAGTGCTCACCACTCTCTTGCTGGGATAAGGGACAAAATGTGTTGCTCCCTCTTTCCTGAGCTGGCTCAATTTCTCACTGCACAGCCAAGACTAACAGGTCCTGCAGTTAACAGTACTCTGCTGAAGCTTCTAAGAGAAGGAAAGAGAACTTCACCCGTCTGTGTCCATGCCTTGGGCTCTCTTTTCAAGCCACTTCCCTCCCTTACTCTGGGTCTAACTCTATGAGGTAAGAGCTGCCTTACTGTCCACCATAGAGCTGTTCTGTTTATCTCCATGGCACAGAGTCCTAAACATGAACTCTGACCCTCAGAAAGAGGAATATTTTTCACTTTCAAGCTTTTCTCCTGAGTTCTGTCTCTGCTCTGTAGCTGACTCTCCTCTGGAATGACTGGTTGTGGGAAAATTAACAATATGGCACCAGTCTGGCTCTCTCGCCCCATGCCCTCACGCCCCCTCGGAGCATGTTCTGTAAACAATGACTGCACAGTTTATGCAACAGCTGAGATCACTGATAGTACTGCGCATGGGCATCATGAAGTACTTGCTTGGTCATGGGCGACTTTGTGTGGTGCACATCTATGTGAGCTTCACCTAGAAAGCAGTGGCATATTAATGCTGCTCCAATACTTTCACCACCTGATGTGAAGAACTGACTCATTGGAAAAGACCCTAATGCTGCGAGACATTGAAGGCAGGAGGAGAAGGGGATGACAGAGGATAAGATGGCTGGAAGGCATCACCAACTCAATGGACATGAATTTGAGTAAACTCCTGGAGTTGGTGATGGACAGGGAGGCCTGGCATGCTGCAGTCCATGGGGTCTCAAAGAGTCAGACACGACTGAGTGACTTCCCTTTCACTTTTCACTTTCATGCATTGGAGAAGGAAATGGCAATCCGCTCCAGTGTTCTTGCCTGGAGAATCCCAGGGATGAGGGAGCCTGGTGGGCTGCCTTCTAGGGGGTCACACAGAGTTGGACACAACTGAAATGACTTAGCAGCAGCAGGAGCAGCTGCTGCCTCAGTCAAGAGAGAATAAACATGTCTGCAGTTTTCCTCCTCGAGTCTGCTTCCCATCTGGTAGCTGGTGCCTTGTCTCCCCTGGGTTCAGTGAACAGTGTGGACAGTGTGAACAGCAAGACAATTGACTCAGTAAGCAGGATCAGCAATATAATTGGTGTAGTTCACAGGATGAACACCAAGACATTGATCTTCCATAATCCACTACACTTAAAGTTGTATTCTTTCTTTATTGCTGTTGTAACAAGTGAAAAATTGCAACAGCTTGAAACAATGCAAAGATATTGTTATAGGTCTGAAGGTCAGAGATGCACCACAGGTCTCAGGGAGTTGAAATTCAGAAGGTGGCAGGGCTGTATTCATTCTGAAGGCTCTAGCAGAGATTTGGTTTCCTTGCCTTTTCCAGCTCCTGGAGGCTGCTTGCATTCCTTGGCTTGCAGCCACCCTCTTCCATCTCCAAAGCCAGCAACAGCCTGTTGAGTCTCATATCACATCACTCTGATCCTGTTGTCTTAACTCCTCTTCTGGTTCTTCTGCCTCTCTCTTTGACATTTAAACAACGTTTGTAATTTCCTTAGGTCCACCCTACTATCTGGAATAATTTCCTTATTTTAAGATCAGCTGATGAGCAACCTTAATCCCCGCTAAATATGTAACACAGCATATCCATGGATTCTAGGGAGTCAAACATGGACATCTTTAGGAGCCATCAGTCTGCCTACCACAGAGACACATTCTGCTTTATATCCAGGATTATAATGGCTCTTAAAAGGCATCAAGATATAACAGATTAGTATCAGTACATTCATCAAATTCTATGTTATTTGTCTTAAATAGCTTTACAGGTGAAACATCCCTCTCTCTGTCCAGGATGTACAACATAAATATGGGTCCACCTCCTATAGCATGTGGCCATAAGATGAGGGGAACATCAGTTTTTTCTATCTTTCTTTCATATTCCAGGGTCTCCTCACCCATCTCTTGTAGGCAGCTACTTAGGCAACAGAACATACATGCCTCCAAAGAGCAAGATAAAATATGCATGTAAAAATGGTCTGCTGCTATGTCGCTTCAGTCGTGTCCAACTCTGTGAGACCCCATAGACGGCAGCCCACCAGGCTCCCCCATCCCTGGGATTCTCCAGGCAAGAACACTGGAGTGGGTTACCATTTCCCTCTCCAACACATGAAAGTGAAAAGTGAAAGTGAATTTGCTCAGTCGTGTCCAACTCTTAGTGACCCCATGGACTGCAGCCCACCAGGCTCCTCCATCCATGGGATTTTCCAGGCAAGAGTACTGGAGTGGGGTGCCGAAAATTGTCTAGACCTACTTTTAGGAAAGCAACTGTGTCTCTATCAGAAATAAGATTTAAAGAGACTTACAGTTCCTAATACACCCAGGTTATGACTCCAAACTGAACAACCAATCATTCACTTTGTAGTATTTTTCTGTAATTCCTTGCATCCAGCTCACCCATCGGGACATAAATGGCCTCTCTCTATATATATATATATTTTTTTTTTCCAATGTTAAATTATTATATGAAACAATGTTCCAAAAAATCTGTTCCAAAGTGAAACTTGCATCTTCACTTTAGAGACAAAAATCAATAGGCAACACATAAATAATGGGGTTTTTTTTTGTTGTCGTTAAAAGTTATTGAGGTCCTATATAGAGTGTGCTGACAAAGGTTCATATGGTCATGTACAGATGTGAGAGTTAGACCATAAAGGAGACTGAGCACGTAAGAATTGATGCTTTTCAACTGTGGTGTTGGAGAAGACACTTGAGAGTCTCTTGGACAGCAAGGAGATCAAACCAGTCAATCCTAAAGGATATCAACCCTGAATATTCATTGGAAGGACTGATACTGAAGCTGAAGCTCCAATACTTTGGCCACCTGATATGAAGAGCTGACTTATTGGAAAAGACTCTGATGCTGGGAAAGATTGAAGGCAGGAGGAGAAGGGGGCCACAGAGGATGAGATGGTTGGATGGCATCACTGACTCAATGGACATGAGTTTGAGCAAGCTCTGGGAAATGATGAGGGACAGGAAGCCTGGTGCACTGCAGTCCTTGAGGTTGCAAAGAGCTGGACCTGACTTAGTGACTTAAAAATGACACATAATAGCCTCACTGCCTGTAGCTTTGATGCCCTTATGTGACAGATTTTTCAAGACTTCCCACAGTTTAAGATTTTGTTGCCTATATCCCAACTTTAAACAAAAAATGTCATCTATTTCTATCCTACCTTACACTTATTTACCTTAAATATTGCTCAAAGAACTTGCCAGTGAGTTAAGGTAATTTCTGTCTTTTGTCTCCTCAACCCCTGTTTAATTTTGTGTGAAGTTTTTGTGAGTTTCTCCCACATTCTTTTACAATATTTCTCTCCCATTTGTAGCTTCTACTCCAAAAAATCCCCTTTCCTCATTTAAGACAGTTTTCCCCCATTAAGGTCCAGCCCAAGCTTTGGTCATATTGAAGTCAATACTGGGACCTCTTCTTGATGAGACCAAAAACACGTTTGATCTATCTACCTTTCTCTTTTTTTTCTCTTATATGTTAAAAATTATAAAGAAAAGTGTTCGTTAATTGTCTAAAGATATATATTCCATGAAGACAAAGATTGCATCTCTTTTACATTCTGTAACCTTCAAACAATTGTGTATAGAAAATGTTGGAGTGCTCAATTAACAAATGAATCAAGGCACTACCATTTCTTTCCTAAATGTCACATATTTTTACCCAGCTAAAAATATTTTGCCGTGGTCTTGGCATTTTACATGTGACATGGCATCTGCTCTGAAAGTAACAATAGAATTATAACAGACCTCTCAACTGCTATTTTCAGTAAACTATTTTGTCATTGTAAAATCTTTTGTTAAAATGCTAGAAAAGATAATTATTCTTTTTTTTCCTTAACATCATTGTGAATAAAAGTGCCATGTACTTACAATGGAAAAATTATCATTGAACTGTCTAATGAGGTTGATGTGGAGGCATTTAAGTCATGTGTTAATCCTCTTGGGACCACTTTATGTATTTTTTTTCTGCACAAGTTATTTCTGCCTCAATAACTTAAACATTGCTACTCTGACAATAATCTGTCCCTCAGGCTTTTCTTTTAAGGAGGACAAATCCATAATCACTTCCTTTCCTGCTTAAATAGAAACTTGGCAGGGCAGAGATATCTGAATAACAGATTACCCAAACTGCCACTGAGAAGCCTGGCACAATGGAATCAGACCTAGGAACAGGCAGTGACATTTGTCCAGAGAATTTACTGGATTAAAACCCAGGCCTCCCATGCATTTCAGTTGCAGATGATTAAATTAAATAAAAATCAAACAATTGAAAGTGATTAACCTCCTTTGTATGTAAATGCTTGGATTATTTTTCTGCAAAAATTTGATGGATTAGTTAATGGATTAGCAGGTTGTTGGCCAAATGGTTGAAGCAGAATACAATTGATCTCACAATTATGATTTTAGAAATAATAAAAATGAAGAGGAAATAAAATTAAATACTTAAACAGGTAATTATGCACAAAAAAAAATCTGTGACAGAAAAACCATCTGTTTCTTACCTGAAATTTGAGGAAGTCAGTATCAACAGTTTGCCATATGTTTTCTGCTGCTAGTTTATAAAATTGTCATAGTTCCCCTAATTTTTCTGCTTTTAAGCAAAAAACTGAAAAATCAATAATTCCAATTTTCTATATTTAAAAATTGTAAAATATTTCTTTTGATTTATGTGTACATTGTTTCACCAAGGTGTCATACACACAAGTGTTTGTATTTTCATTATAGTATTTTCTGGGTTTATTTCATCTTTTAAATCCATGCATATATTTCACTCGACTCCATAACTTCTCTGTATTTGTGTTTCTGTGAAAATGCTGTTTTTTCCCCTAAACTATGAGTAAAATTAATTCTCAAGGAGGATGTTATAGCTTCATGCTGTGGTCTTGCCTTCTACCTTCACACAACCCAGGGCAGATGACTGACTGCACTCTTTCTCGGCAGTCTTCAATAAAACAGCCAAAGTTTGATCATCTTTGGGAAGTAGAGTCATACCAGATAAGGGGACTGCAGTTGGCTTTCTATGTAAAGGTTTACTGCTTTCCTATTTTATGTCTCACAGATCACTAAAGTTATCGTTGATAAACAAAATACATTCTTGATTCACCAAGCCTTTCAAAAATCTCCTCAGGGACTTCCCTGGTGGCCCAGTAGTTAAGAATCTGCCTTCCAATACAGGGGGCGCAGGTTCAATTCCTGGTCAGGGAATCAAGATCCCACATGCCAAGGGGCAACTAAGCCTATGCGTCACAACTAGAGAGCCCACAAGCAGCAACTCTTAACTAACTAAAGAAGGCAATGAAGAGAACAGCAAAGAAAGAAAGAAAGAAAAAATCTCCCCTCTTAGATTTCTACATCAGCCTTCATGGAACCATTCAAACCTTAGGGTCTCTCTCCTCCCTGACACTCAGCATCCAATCCACCTGCAGACATCTCTGCAGCCTCCATGTATTCACTTCTCTTCATTCCTGCTGTTACTGCTGCATCCAGCAGCCTGAAATATTTTTCCTCCCTCACCTCACTGATATCCCTTCTCAAATGTAGAATCTTCCACAGAGATGCCTTTCCTGATCACTCTTTCTATCACCACTGCTCATCTTTTCCTATCCCTTTATTACTTTCTATTGCTTTTAAAATTCTTTGTTATTTATTCATTTATTTTGAATTGTAGAATAGTTGCTTGACCATATGTTACTTTCTGCCGTATATCAACATGAATAAACCACAGGTGTATGCATGTCACCTTCCTCTTGAACCTCATTCCCACCTCCCGTCCTATCCCACACCTTTAGGTTGTCACAGAGCACTGAGTTTGAGCTCTCTGCAAATTCCCACTGGCTATCTACTTTACATATGGTAATGTATATGTTTCCATGCTACTCTCTCAATTCATCCCACCCTCTTCCTCCCCCTGTGTCCACAAGTCTGTTTTCACTGTCTGCATCTCCATTGCTGCCCTGCATATACGTTCATCATAAACCACTAGTCAGACTTTTTTTCATCAAGAAAAAAAAAGGGAGATAATCCAAATCAATAAAATTAGAAATGAAAAAGGAGAAGTTACAACAGACAATACAGAAATATAAAGGATCTATTGAGCATAAAGGATACTATTATGAGCAACTATTTCTAATAAAAGGGACAACCCTGAAGAAATGGGCAAGTTCTTAGAAATGTACAATCTTCTGTTACCTTTATAACCTTTTCTTAATGACAAATATCGTTCTACTTCATCTCATTGTTTCCACTGTTGCTCCCTACAAAACTTGTCCTCTTAGCTTCCAGAATGAGCTCCCATTAAATAAAGAACAAAATCCAAAACTCTTGCTGTGGTCTTTACTTAGCTGACTCCTTATCGTGGTTTTAGTTTGTCCGTTTTTCAGAAATGTCTCCTCTTAAGTCTTCCCTAAGACAGCAGTCTACATATGCCTCAAGTTACTCTGTCACATGCTTTCATTATAGCTCAAATAGTAATCCAAAGACCTAATATTTTGGTTTGTTCCATTATTTAATTTTTTTGGCTCTCCCAGGGGCATATAAGCCTTGATTATCTCATTCAACACACAAGTCAGATACCTAACACAGTGTTTGGACTATAATAGGTGTTTATAAGCATCTGTTAGTGAAAGGATGAATGGGTGATTTGACCATGCTTCAGTAAAGCATGTAGTACATGTCCTATAAAAGTGGTTCAGGAACGATGGAAGACTCAACCGCAAGAGCAGAAAACAAAATGAAGAAATGGCATGTTGCTTGTTTGCTTTTTTCCCACATGGAAAATATGTCCATTAAAAGACACTAGACTCTGTCAGAGACTTATACTTTAAACTCATCAAAAACTCTATGGAATACGTACTTTCAGTTCAGTTCAGTCACCCAGTCGTGTCCAACCCTTTCAGTTCAGTTCAGTTCAGTCACTCAGTCATGTCCGACCCTTTGTGACCCCATATATCGCAGCACGACAGGCCTCCCTGTCCATCACCAACTCCCACAGTTCACTCAAACTCATGTCCATCGAGTCAGTGATGCCATCCAACCATCTCATCCTCTGTCATCCCCTTCTCCTCCTGCCCCCACTCCCTCCCAGCATCCGGGTCTTTTCCAATGAGTCAACTCTTCACATAAGGTGACCAAAATATTGGAGCTTCAGCTTTAGCATCAGTCCTTCCAATGAACATCCAGGACTGATCTCATCTAGAATGGACTGGTTGGATCTCCTTGCAGTTCAAGGGACTCTCAAGAGCCTTCTCCAACACCACAGTTCAAAAGCATCAATTCTTTGGCACTCAGCTTTCTTCACAGTCCAACTCTCACATCCATACATGACTACTGGAAAAACCATAGCCTTGACTAGACGGACCTTTGTTGGCAAAGTAATGTCTCTGCTTTTGAATATGCTATCTAGGTTGGTCATAACTTTCCTTCCAAGGAGTAAGTGTCTTTTAATTTCATGGCTGCAGTCACCATCTGCAGTGATTTTGGAGCCCCCAAAAATAAAGTCTGACACTGCTTCCACTGTTTCCCCATCTACTTCCCATGAAGTGATGGGACCAGGTGCCATGATCTTAGTTTTCTGAATGTTGAGCTTTAAGCCAACTTTTTCACTCTCCTCTTTCACTTTCATCAAGAGGCTCTTTAGTTCTTCTTCCCTTTCTGCCATAAGGGTGGTGTCATCTGCATATCTGAGGTTATTGGTATTTCTGCCAGCACTCTTGATTCCAGCTTGTGTGTCTTCCAGCCCAGTGTTTCTCATGATGTACTCTGCATATAAGTTAAATAAGCAGGGTGACAACATACAGCCTTGGGTGGTTCAAATTTAATTGAGATGAGGTGCCTGCAGTGCATAGTTTGTGTTTCCCTATCCTGCAGATACAATGGACACAACTTTTCTTTGAAATCCATAAGATGTCAGAAAATAATGATTATATTTAAAATAATCAGAATAATTTAAGATAAAAAGTTCTCTATTATTACATAACTTGAAACTGTAATTGTATTTAGTGTAATATCTAGGATAATTGCAGATGCAATGAAACATTCTGGAAAAGATAGAAGACTGGTTTTTGTTATTGTTTTATGAACCAGCCCGTGACATATGCATACAAAGACCTTTTAGCTTTGCAGAGGCCCTGGGTGTCTTATGACTGCCACTCTGGCCCAGCGTTCTGGGGTTGAATGAGAAGCACTAACCTTGGAGAGCTTTTTGGAAGCTTTTGAAATATTTCTTGCTTAGGAATGTTTAAAATCCTTTTATAGCATTCTTAGTAAGTTTAGTAGATATTAGGACACTCCATTAAAGATACTTGACCCTGCTCATAGCAACAGGCTATGTTCCTTAAAATTTCACTTCATTCCTCGTGAAGAGGTATGTAAAAATATACTTGACCAGCAGTGAGAAAACTGATCTCCGTTAATAATTTTAACATAAAACCTTGAACTATAAAAGCATGTGACATAGTTATAGCCACTATTTCATAAACAGTATGTGCCAGATATTTTACATATACTGCTGTCAATATCCCACCAACTGGGCAAGATGGATACTATTAAATATTAAACGCTTTGCTCAAAACCAGACAGTTAGTGACATTGGAGAACTTTGATTTTAATTCGGTCCTCTCTGGTTACAAAGTCCTGTTTTTTCCCCCATTCCACACTGTCTCATTCATCCTTTAATTCACTGAACAAGAATTAATTTAAAGCCTGTTATGCAGTAGGCATTGTTTGAACTGTTAAATAAAACCAAGTCCCTCTTCTTACAGGGCTGATCATTTAGTAGAGCATAAAGGAAATAAACCAATATATAATATAGTATAATATTAGGTATGTTGTTATACCTGCTATAAAATAAAAACAAATAGGGCAACCAACCAGGAAAGATTGTTTGGTCATCAGGAAAGTGTCCTGAGGATGGACTATTTAGGACTTTTTGGCCATGAGAAGCCCTCTTGATTTATATATCATTAGTTCCCTTTAAAGAATAAGATCTGGTTGATCACAGAATCAAGGTGTACTTATACAGACAACTCCAACAATATATTCTGTTTTTGACAGAATTAATTAGATCATTAATTTACTTATTCTTTCAGGAAAAGTTTATGCAGAACATTCTGTTAATATATGTAAGACATGAAGATGGTGGTGCTGGGGCTAAAACAGTGAATAAGAGGAAGGCAGACATGTAAACAGCAGGCTACATTCCATGAGGTTGCAAAGAGTCCGACACCACTGAGCAACAGAGCATGCACACAGAAATGTAAACAGAGAAATACATTCACAAATTTTATTCAAAACCCATTACATTCATATTACATTACATTCAGTGAAATTCTATTATGCCCAAATCCTATTATAGAATTTATGCCTAAATTCTATTACACCAGTGTGTGAGACATTGAAGATACATGCAGAGGTATGACCTCCAGAGAATGGAGTCTGGAGAGAGGTACAGCGCTGTCTCCAGAGGAGATATACCTCATTGTCTTAAAGGAGGAGTAAGAGTTTACATGAGAAACGCTGGTCTGGAAGAAACACAAGCTGGAATCAAGAGTGCTGGCAGAAATATCAATAACCTCAGATATGCAGATGACACCACCCTTATGGCAGAAAGTGAAAGAGGAGAATGAAAAAGTTGGCTTATAGCTCAACATTCAGAAAACTAAGATCATGGCATCTGGTCCCATCACTTCATGGGAAATAGATGGGGAAACAATGGAAACAGTGTCAGACTTTATTTTGGGGGGCTCCAAAATCACTGCAGATGGTGACTGCAGCCATGAAATTAAAGACACTTACTCCTTGGAAGGAAAGTTATGACCAACCTAGATAGCATATTCAAAAACAGGTCCGTCTAGTCAAGGCTATGGTTTTTCCAGTAGTCATGTATGGATGTGAGAGTTGGACTGTGAAGAAAGCTGAGTGCCGAAGAATTGATGCTTTTGAACTGTGGTGTTGGAGAAGACTCTTGAGAGTCCCTTGAACTGCAAGGAGATCCAACCAGTCCATTCTAGATGAGATCAGTCCTAGGTGTTCACTGGGAGGACTGATGCTGAAGCTGAAACTCCAATACTTTGGTCACCTTTTGTGAAGAGTTGACTCATTGGAAAAGACCCTGATGCTGGGAGGGATTGGGGGCAGGAGTAGAAGGGGACGAAAGAGGATGGGATGGCTGGATGGCATCACCAACTTGATGGACATGAGTTTGAGTGAACTGTGGGAGTTGGTAATGGACAGGGAGGCCTGGCATGCTGTGATTCATGGGGTCGCAAAGAGTCGGACATGGCTGAGCTACTGAACTGAACTGAACTGAACCGAAGAGTTTATCACAGAAAGACTGGAGATAAAAAGAAAGTTGGTGTTTTTCAGAGGAACATTAAGAAGACTTAGTTGATGGGATGCTGAATGCATGGAGGGTACTGGCTAGAGATAAAGTAGTGAGTGTGGTTCTATTCTGAAAAATACAGTACTTGAAGTATGGATTCAGTTGGCAGACTGTGATGAGTCAAGCAAATTGTTTAATATTTAATAATATCTATCTTGCATGATTGTGGCATATTGACAATAGAATATGTGAAATATCTGACGCATACTAAGTGTTTAAGAAATGGTAGCTAAAATTATGTCACTTTTAGTCTCCTTCCACCACGTTTTCATAGAAAACTTCCACCGTCCTGTCAGCACACTGTCCCACTTCACACTCATCTCTGCAAAGTTGGAAGGTTGGAAAATGACTTTGGGGATGTAACTGAACATGCACAGTTCAAACACTCTGCTCCTCCACTGAGATCTTTACAGGAGCTTGTGTCTGCTCCTACCAGCTGTGACTGAGAGGAAAAGCTGTCTAATTCAGGGATAGCATATTAGAAAGGGTTTTTGCCATGAGTCTAAAGTCAACATCTCTAAAACAGGTTTATCACTAAGGAAGCTGCTATTTCTATGCCCTGCAGTCTGTCTGACTTCCACATTTTCTCTCTCAATTGTTTTTTTGATTTGGAAGAAGAATGAGATTACGTATTGGCTTTCCTAAAACTACAACACACTTCTGGAATGCAAAATAATGGCTCCTGAAGGTGTCACCGTCCTCCCCTGAACCTGTGACTATGTTACCTTATGTGGCAAAGGGAATTTCGCAAAGTGCTTAAGGTTAAGGACCTGGAGATGGGGAGATTATCTTGGATTATGCCAGTCTAATCACATGAGTTTTTAAAAGCTGAGTCTTTCCAGCCGGGTCAGAGAGAAATGTGAGGATGGAAGAAGGGTCAGAGAAATGAAATGCAGCATGAGAAGGATTTGACCAGACGTGGCTGGCTTTGAAGATGGAGGATGGAAGCCACAAACCAAGGAATGTGGGCAGCTTCCTGATGCTGAGAATAAACTCCCTGCCAAAAGCCAGCAAGGAAATGAGACCTTGGTCCTACAACCACAGGGAACTGAATTCTGCCAACAACCCAAATGAGCAGGAAAGCAATTCTCCCCTAGAGTCTAGAGGAAGAAACATAGCCTGGCTAACACCTTGATTTTAACCAAGTGAGACCCGTGTCAGACTTGTGACCTAGAAAACAGTGAGGTAGCCGATCATTTGGGCTTCCCTGGTGACTCAGATAGTAAAGAATCTTCCTGCAATGCAGGAGGCCCAGATTCAATCCCTGGGTTGGGAAGATTCCTGGAGAAGAGAATGGCAACCCACTCCAGTATTCTTGCCTGGAGAACTCCATGGAAAGAGGAGCCTGATGGGCTATAGTCCATGGAGCCGCAGAGTTGGACATGACTGAGTGATTAACATACATGCATGGGAGCCAATCATTTCCATTGTTTTAACCGGCTCAATTTGTGGTAATTTGTTATGGCAACCACAGAAAACTAATAGAATGTCATTAGGAGCCAAGGGAGAGGTTTTTTGCTTGTTTGTTGTTGTTTTAAAGTTGAGATATAACAGGTATATAAGATTGTGTAGGTTCAAAGTATACAATGTGTTGGCTTGATATATTTATATGTCATGATACAGTTGCTACAGAGGCATTAGCTAATGCGGGGGGCGCTCCGCAGAAAGAGAGAGAGGCAGTGGAACTTCCCTCAGCAGAGCCGAGGGGTCCCGAGGAAAAGTGAGCCTGCTGTCCGCCAACCCAGCCCCTCGGCAAGAGAGAGACAATCAGACATGACAGGGGTTCTGTCTAGTGCAGTTCCGCTTTATTGTTGCAAACTCCCTGCTTATAAAGGCAAGGGGGGGGGGTGGTTTGCAAGGGACTTTCCATAGTTGCACCAATCACGTTAAAGGTCAAATCGTCATGTGCCATCATTATAACAGGAGTCTATGGTGATCACGCGCTGTCTACCTGCACGGAAATCAAGAGAGCCAATCAGAAGTTTTGACAAAACATAGACCACGCCCCCATCTCTTCCCCAGGCGCCATCTTAGTTTCCGACCACAAAGCTAGCCCTTCTTTTTTTTAAGGTTTCCCATTTAGGGCCCCACAAGCTAACACCTTTAGCATGTCACATAGTTATCCTTGCTTGTGTTGAGAACAGTTAAGCCCTAGTCTCTTAAGGAGCCAGTGGAGGTTTAACACAGACTTATGACATGCTCAGGTAGAGATGGTGATTCCAGTGGCCACTAGAGTCTGAATTTGAAAATGTTTGTAAGAGTTGGCAGTATTTGGTGATGGGATGCAGGTGAAGGGGAAAGGTATTCCAGCTTGGAAATGGGTGGATGGCCATATCATTAACCAAGATTGAAACTCCAGAAGAGAAAAAAAGTTTGCATGAACTCAATATTAATACATTAAGGCTGAGTTATGTAAGGCCCCTGGGACATAACAGGACAACAAATTTACAAGTCTTTGGAAATATATGCGTAAAGCAAAGCAGAGACCATAAATGCCTTGGATAAGACAATGCAAAAGAATGTCTTGGATAGGACAATGCAAAAGAAAGTGAAGTTGCTCAGTCATATCCGACTCTTTGCGACCCCATGGACTATAGCCTACCAGGCTTCTCCATCCATGGATTTTTCCAGGCAAGAGTACTGGAGTGTGTTGCCATTTCCTTCTCCAGCATATCTTCCTGACCCAGGGATCAAACCCAGGTCTCCTGCATTGCAAGCAGATTACCCTCTGAGCCACCAGGGAAGCCCTAAGACAATGCAAAGAGAAACATTTATAACTGTTGATCTAGTCATGATTTGAATCATGAAACATATTTTAAACAACTTATGTATTTTTTTTTCTCCACTAAACTGATCGTCTACAGCTTTACATAAAGAAGATACAGTCAAAGTCAACTTTGGAAATATATCAATTACTTTCTAGTGGGTCACTCAAGAAGCTTGTTCAGTATTATGTTGTATCTTAGACATGATCTGACACTTTTATTTTTTTAATCAACGTTTTCTTTTTAGACCTTCAAATCACCTGTAAGACGTTTACAACTTTTCCCAGAATTTCACTGGTAATTCCTCCATGTGCCACTCCCAGAATCATACATCTGACACTGTTTTTGAATCACGTAAGCATTTAATAAAATCATTGTCCACATGACATGATTACTCTATTTTAGTTTTTCCCTTATGCACTCATACCAAAGAAAATATTAGTAATTTCCCCCATAGCTTAAAAGGTGTTGTCCACAAAGCTGCAGTTTAAGCCTCACCTACACCAACCTAGACAGCATATTCAAAAGCAGAGACATTACTTTGCCGACTAAGGTCCATCTAGTCAAGGCTATGGTTTTTCCTGTGGTCATGTATGGATGTGAGAGCTGAACTGTGAAGAAGCCTGAGCGCAGAAGAATTGATGTTTTTGAACAGTGGTTGGAGAAGACTCTTGAGAGTCCCTTGGACTGCAAGGAGATCCAACCAGTCCATTCTGAAGGAGATTAGCCCTGGGATTTCTTTGGAAGGAATATTGCTGAAGCTGAAACACCAGTACTCTGGCCACCTCATGCGAAGAGTTGACTCATTAGAAAAGACTCTGATGCTGGGAGGGATTGGTGGCAGGAGCAGAAGGGGACGACAGAGGATGAGATGGCTGGATGGCATCACTGACTTGATGGAAGTGAATCTGAGTGAACTCCGGGAGTTGGTGATGGACAGGGAGGCCTGGTGTGCTGTGATTCATGGGGTCACAAACAGTTGGACACGACTGAGTGACTGAACTGAACCATGTTAAATTCCATTGTTTTTAGAAAGTATGTTTAGGTAACATCTTTTTTCTAAATTTGAGTTGAAAATGATCTTAATTTGCTCTCTATGAGGCCTAAGATAGCATTTTTATAATGAAAAACATTAACATAAATCTTACCTCTGAGTTTCACTGTAAAGAATTATACTGATAACAAAATGATGTGGAATTCTCAGACAATTTGATCATAGTTGAATTTGGATAGATGACCTAAGACACAAGGCTTTTAAAAATGGGTGAATTTTTTTTCTTTTTTTATTTGAGGTATAACTGACATTAGTTTCAGGTTTACAGCATAATGATTAATATTTATTTATATTGCAAAATCATCACCACAGTGAGTCTAGGTCACAGCCATTGCCACACATAGTTAGAAAATTTTTTCTTGTGATGAGAACTTCTTGGATCTACTCTGTTAACAGCTTTCAATAATATAATACAATAATGTTAACTCTAGTCTCCAAGCTGTACATTACACCCCCATGACTTATTCATTTTATAGCTAGAAGCTTATATCTTCACCCACCCCTCTCACTCCCCTGCCCCTGAAAAACAGGTGAAATTTTGAAAAGCTTTTAAAACTGTTTTATTTTTAAATAATTATAACCTCCAGGGAGTTGCAAAAATAGTATTGGGAAGTCCTCTGTACCCATCACTTACTCTTTCTTAACGGTAACATTTTATATAACTATAGCACATTTTTCAAAACTAGGAAATGGACATTGACACAATACAATTAACTAGCCCACAGACATTACTTAGATTTTAGAGGTTTTAAAATGTGTGTGTGTGTATATATATATGTGTGTGTGTGTGTGTGTGTGTGTGTGTATGGGTATATGTGTGAACATAATTCTTTGAAGTTTTATTATGTTTTTCATATGAGCTCCACAAAAGTCAATATACAGAACTCATCACAAAGGGGCTCCCTTGTGGTATCCTTTATAGTTTCACCACCTCCTTCACCACACCTGGACAGCATTGATCTATTCTCCACTCCTATAGCTTTATCATTTAAAATGTTATATAAATGAAATCACACAGTGTGTAGATGTTGTGGTTGGCTTTTAAAGAAATTCACCATAATTATCTCGAGACTAATTTGTTTCTGCATGTAAAAATAGTTAATTCATTTTTATTGCTGAGTGGTATGGAGAAGGCAATGGCACCCCACTCCAATACTCTTGCCTGGAAAACCCCATGGACAGAGGAGCCTGGTAGGCTGCAGTCCATGGGGTTGTGAAGAGTCGGACACAACTGAGCGACTTCATTTTCACTTTTCACTTTCATGTATTGGAGAAGGGAATGGCAACCCACTCCAGTGTTCTTGCCTGGAGAATCCCAGGGATGGGGGAGCCTGGTGGGCTGCCGTCTATGGGGTCGCACAGAGTCAGACACAACTGAAGTGACTTAGCAGCAGCAGCATTCCCTAGGATGAATTACCACTGTGTTTATTCTTCACCCCCTGAAGGCCTTATACATTGTTTCCAGTTTGGGGCTGTGACAATTAAAATTGATGTAGACATTATCTATAGGTTTTTGCATGAACATATATTTTCATTTCTCTAGAATAAAAGTCCAGGAGTATGATTACATGTTAAGTGAGGTCACTCAGTCGTGTCCGACTCTTTGCGACCCCATGGACTGTAGCCTACCAGGCTCCTCGGTCCATGGGATTTTCCAGGCAAGAGTACTGGAGTAGGTTGCCATTTCCTTCTCCAGGGATCGAACACAGTTCTCCCGCATTGTAGGCAGAGGCTTTTACCATCTGAGCTACCAGGAAATCCATGTTAAGTTGTGT
Source organism: Redunca redunca (assembly GCA_006410935.1). Taxonomy (NCBI): domain Eukaryota; kingdom Metazoa; phylum Chordata; class Mammalia; order Artiodactyla; family Bovidae; genus Redunca; species Redunca redunca. Next base: position 177,032 of record SJYQ01001064.1, on the reverse strand, counting down.
TTAATTTTTAAAAGAAACTGCAAAACTTCTTGAGTGGCTGCCTCATTTTACATTCCCATCAGCAATTTATGAGACAGCCAGTGTCTCCATATACTTGCCAGCACTGGGTACTGTCAGTTTTTTTTTGTTTGTTTGTTTGTTTGTTTTTAGCTATTCTAATAGGTGTGTGGTTAAAAAAAAAAAAAGATGGATTGTTAATGGTATTTTTGGAACTGTAGACACTCTAATGAGCTCTCCAAAGTGAACACAGTTTTCTACTCATCCATAGATGAATGCATTGATTTTTAGGTGAGAGGTAAAAGAACAGGAGGTTGGATCTTCAGTTCAGTTCAGTTCAGTCACTCAGTCGTGTCCAACTCTTTGCGACCCCATGAATCGCAGCACACCAGGCCTCCCTGTCCGTCACCAACTCCCGGAGTTCACTCAGATTCACGTCCATTGAGTCAGTGATGCCATCCAGCCATCTCATCCTCTGTCGTCCCCTTCTTCTCCTGCCCCCNATAAGGGTGGTGTCATCTGCATATCTGAGATTATTGATATTTCTCCTGGCAATCTTGATTCCAGCTTGTGCTTATTCCAGCCCAGCGTTTCTCATGATGTACTCTGCATAGAAGTTAAATAAGCAGGGTGACAATAGACAGCCTTGACGTACTCCTTTTCCTATTTGAAACCAGTCTGTTGTTCCATGTCCAGTTCTAACTGTTGCTTCCTGACCTGCATACAGATTTCTCAAGAGGCAGGTCAGGTGGTCTGGTATTCCCATCTCTTTCAGAATCTTCCACAATTTATTGTGATCCACACAGTCAAAGGCTTTGGCATAGTCAATAAAGCAGAAATAGATGTTTTTCTGGAACTCTCTTGCTTTTTCCATGATCCAGCGGATTTGGCAATTTGATCTCTGGTTCCTCTGCCTTTTCTAAAACCAGCTTGAACATCAGGAAGTTCACGGTTCATGTATTGCTGAAGCCTGTCTTGGAGAATTTTGAGGATTACTTGCTAATGTGTGAGATGAATGCAATTGTGCAGTAGTTTGAGCATTCTTTGGCATTGCCTTTCTTTGGGATTGGAATGAAAACTAGTGGAGATGATGGAAATCCAGTTGAGCTGTTTCAAATCCTGGAAGATGATGCTGTGAAAGTGCTGCACTCAATATGCCAACAAATTTGGAAAACTCAGCAGTGGCCACAGGACTGGAAAAGGTCAGTTTTCATTCCAATCCCGAAAGAAAGCACACTTAAATACTACCAATCTTCCTAAGTAAGAAAAGTTTAACTAGATAAATAAACTAAAAGTCGAAGGTTGTACTAAATAAAGTTTAAGATATTCTGTCTCTTTTAATCATGTATGCTGTAAATGTTCTATTTCTTCTCTATATTCTTTTATGTCATTAAGTTAATTAATAAGCACTTCAGCTACTTAAAACCCTACAGCCTATAGAAATCTCCCCACTCCATAATTTCCCAGTGTCTGGTCTAAGAAGCAGTAGTTCCTTGGAATGTTGAGAAGCCGAAGAGCTCCGTGACCAAAAAAAGTTAAATAGCTCCATTACAGCAAATCTCCTCAAAGTTAGTATTAAACAGATTCAGTTCAGTTCAGTTGCTCAGTCCTGTCTGACTCTTTGTGACCCCATGAACTGCAGCACGCCAGACCTCCCTGCCCATCACCAACTCCCGGAGTCCACCCAAACCCATGTCCATTGTGTCGGTGATGTCATCCAACCATCTCATCCTCTGCCCTCCCCTTCTCCTCCTGCCTTCAATCTTTCCCAGCATCAGGGTCTTTTCAAATGAGTCAGATCGTCACATCAGGTGGCCAAAGTATTGGAGTTTCAGCTTCAACATCAGTCCTTCCAATGAACAGCCAGGACTGATCTCCTTTAGGATTGACTGGTTGGATCTCCTTGCAGTCTAAGGGACTCTCAAGAGTCTTCTCCAACACCGCAGTTCGAAAGCATCAATTCTTCAGTGCTCAGCTTTCTTTATAGTCCAACTCTCACATCCATACATGACCACTGGAAAAACCATAGCCTTGACTAGATGGATATTTTGGATTATGGATATACAATATGAAACACCATGAGGTCAATGAAGTATTGAGAACTTCTCTAAAACTTATTTGTCCACAGAATGCTTTATTATGCTGACCAGCTCAAGGATTAGGTTAGAAAATCCTGGATGATATTGATTGAGAGTGTGATTAATATATGAATTACTTACATAACATCTAAATTGCAGTTGGAGAGGAAGCCTCCAAGATGCTGTTATTCTTACGTGTCTTTTGGATGTGTTCACAGACTGGAGAAATCTGGTTCAGATCAGAGTGCTCACATCTTTAATGATTCAGTAATTGTTTATTTGGCCTAGATTGTGAGAAATATTATTTATGAAAGCCATACTAAGAAAATAAATAATATTACACAATTTTCAGCTGTTGTTGTTCAGTTGCTCAGTCATGTCCAACTCTTTGTGACCTCATGGACTTGAGTGTTCCAGGTTTCTCTGTCCTTCACCATCTCCTGGAATTGGCTCAAAGTCACACCCATTGAATCCATGATGCCATCCAACCATGACATTCTCTGTCATCCCCTTCTCTTCTTGCCTTCTGTCTTTCCCTGTATCGGGGTCTTTTCCAATGAGTTGGCTCTTCCCATCAGGTGAACAAAGTATTGGAGCTTCAGCTTCAGCATCAGTCCTTCCAATGAGTATTCGAGATTGATTTTCTTTAGGATTGACTGGTTGGATCTCCTTCCTGTCCAAGGGACTCTCAAGAGTCTTCTCCAGCATCACAGTTCAAAGGCATCAATTCTTCAGCACTCAGCTTTCTTTATAGTTCAACTCTCATATCTGTACATGACTACTGGACAAAACCATAGCTTTGACTAAATGGACCTTTGTTGGCAAAATGATGTCTCTGCTTTTTAATACACTGTTTAGGTTTCTTATAGCTTTTCTTCCAAGGAGCAAGTGTGTTTTGATTTCATGACTGCAGTCACTGTCCACAGTGAGTTTGGAGGCCAAGAAAATAGAATCTGTCACTGTTCCATTGTTTCCCTATCTATTTGCCATGAAGTGATGGGAATGCGTGCTACAATCTTAGTTTTTTGAATATTGAGTTCTAAGCCAGTTTTTTCACTCTCCTCTTTCGCCTTCATCAAGAGGCTCTTTAGTTCCTCTTCACTTTCTGCTATAAGGATAGTATCATCTGCATATCTGAGGTTATTGATATTTCTCCTGGCATTCTTGATTCCAGCTTGTGCTTCATCCAGCCCAGCATTTCGCAGGATGCACTCTGCATATAAGTTAAATAAGCAGGGTGACAATATACAGCCTTGAAGTATTCCTTTCCTAATTTGGAACCAGTTAATTGTTCCATGTCTGGTTCTAACTGTTGACCTGCGTATAGGTTCCTCGGGAGGCAGGTCAGATAGTCTGGTATTCCCATCTCTTTGAGAATTTTCCACAGTTTGTTGTGATCCACACAGTCAAAGGCTTTAGCGTAGTCAGTGATGCAGAAGTAGATGTTGTTTTGAAATTCCCTTGCTTTTTCTATGATCCAAATGATGTTGGCAATTTGATCTCATCCCTTTCCTTTTTCTAAATCCAGCCTGTACATCTAGAAGTTCTGGTTCACATATTGTTGAAGCCTAGCTTGCAGGATTTTTAGCTATTTTGTTGCAACTTTCAAGACAAGTTAAAGTTCTCTTACTGTTTACCTTTTGGGGGAAGCAAACTCCAAGAAGAGAAAAGGCTTTAAAAAGCAGAAACCAAAAGAGCCGTGTTGATGGAAGCCTGGATATGTTATTCTTTTCACACATGATAATTATGAGTTAATTTAATCAGAAAGTTGCACTCAGAATTCCAAATAAGATAGTGCTATAAGAATAATATTAGTGGTTTTAAATTATTTAAACATGTGCTGATGCATACATGTTAAAAATATCAACACACTGCAGAATAGAAGTTTCATTTTATTTTAGGACCAAGGAAGAAAAAGAAGGAGATCTGTATTATTTCTCTGTGGTCTTGAGTGGAAATCCAGAATTTTCAAGCACTCATTTTGGAGAATCTTAACTCTAATAAACCACATGTAATTGAACAGGGCTGTTGAAGTCCTTGAAGCAGTAGGGACATTTGTAGGTTAACATAAAATATTTGTGTTTAAGATGTCTAAAAATGTAAATATAAGTTTCTCCTTCTTGTGGCAGTTGATGTAATTTAGTGGGAAGAGCTTGGACTTCAGATCCATAAAGATTAGAGTTGGGATGATTTCAATTCTTGTGCCTCGGTTCACTCATCTGTAAAATTGGTATAATCATATCTACCAAAGAGGGAGTTTGGAGATTAAATAAGGTAGAATCAGTTCAGTTCAGTTCAGTTCAGTCGCTCAGTCCTGTCTGACTCTTTGTGACCCCATGAACCGCAGCACACCAGGCCTCCCTGTCCATCATCAACTCCTGGAGTCCACCCAAACCCATGTTCATTGAGTCGGTGATGCCATCCAACCATCTTATCTTCTGTCGTCCCCTTCTCCTCCTGCCCTCAATCTTTCCCAGCATCAAGGTCTTTTCAAAAGAGTCAGATCTTCACATCAGATGGCCAAAGTATTGAGGTTTCAGCTTCAGCATCAGTTCTTCTAATGAACATCCAGGACTGATCTCCCTTAGGATGGACTCGTTGGATCTCCTTGCAGTCCAAGGGACTTCCAAGAGTATTCTCCAACACCACAGTTCAAAAGCATCAGTTCTTCAGCGCTCAGCTTTCTTCACAGTCCAACTCTCACATCCATACATGACCACTGGAAAAACCATAGCCTTGACTAGATGGACCTTTGTTGACAAAATAATGTCTCTGCTTTTTAATATGCTGTCTAGGTTGGTCATAACTTTACTTCCAAGGAGTAAGCATATGGTATTAAAATGCTTCCCTGTTGGCTCAGATGGTAAAGAGTCTGCCTAAGATGCAGGAGACCAATGTTCAATCCCTGGGTCAGGAATATCCCCAGGAGAAGGAAACGGCAATCCATTGTGGTATTCTTGCCTGGGTAAACAGAGGAGCTTGGCAGGCTATAGTCTATAGGGTCACAAAAGAATCAGACATGACTGAGCAGATAACATTTTCAACATGGTGCCTAAGAAATAGAAGATATAGCAAAAGTGTTCCCTTTCTTTCTTCATGGTGTGCTAAGAGTGTGCTGTCAGCCACTACCTGACAACCAGGAAGATGCACGCTTTCTCATTTGATAGAACCATCAGTCATCTTAGTGGCCATAAGTTTGGTTATCTATTCTAAAATGTTGTAACTTAAATGTATTATACTATGTGCCATGCTGTGCTTAGTTTCTCAGTGATGTCTGACTCTTTGCAACCCCGTGGACTATAGCCCACCAGGCTCCCCTGTCCCTGGGGATTCTCCAGGCATGCTCTCCTCCAGGGGATCTTCCCAACCCAGGAGTCAAACCCAGGTCTCACACATTGAAGGTGGATTCTTTACCATCTGAGCCAGCAGGGAAGCCCAAGAATACTGGAGTCAGTAGTTTATCCCTTCTCCAGGGGATCTTCCCGACCTAGGAATTGAACCGGGATCTCTGCCTTGGAGATGGATTCCTTACCAGCTGAGATACCAGAGAAGCCCTCACTATACTACAGAACAGTTGAAATAAAGTTTCAGCTTAGACAGTAATCTAGAGGATTTTCCTTTAAGGACATGTTTTTTCATATCTTTCACCTATTTGGAGACTCTTCCTAGCCACTGAGAGTTATAACGTTCGGGCAACTATGGAGCACATAAAACTTGAAGCCACCAATTGGAATTTTGTGACGTGTTCAAATTAGATTCATTGTTTTGGTTGCAGTTCTTGCCGTGCAGTGAGGACAGGGAACAGCTTGTGTGATTTGAATATATAGAGAATTGATGCTCAGAGAGAAATGATAACAATGACTTTATAAAACAACACTAGTTATTTTTAATGTTAATTATAGACACAGCACCAGATGCTTTTATGCTAGATTTATGGAGAGAGTAGAAATGATTTTAAAGTGTTTATATGAGTTCAGACTCAGCAAATTCCATTACACACCATCAATAAAAGAATGTAAATGCACTGTTCTTAAGTGAGCCTGACTGCTTACCTACTGTCAGTAATGATGTACTTCTGGTCATGATAAAGGATTAGAAATGATTCTTAATCTACGTGGAACCCAGATTACATGTCATATCTCAGGATTAGTTTAGCGGGGAAAGGGAGAAAAATTCAGTACTAGATACAGAGGAATTTATGTTCTGTATTTCGTTCAGAAGGGAAACTATATGAAGGTACTCTAGAGATTCCCTGGGGGCTCAGATGGTGAAGAATCTGCCTGCAATGCTGGAGACCTGGGTTTGATCCCTGGGTCACGAAGGTCCCCTGGAGGAGGCTGTGGCAACTCACTCCAGTATTCTTCCCTAAGAATCCCATGACAGCGGAGCCTGGCGGGCTACAGTCCATGGGGTTGCAGAGTCCGACACCACTGAGCAACTAACACTTTCACTTTCACTCTAGACATAATGATGGACAAATCAACATGCACCATCTAAAAGGACCAAGGCTCCCCATCAAAGGCAACACTGGTTTGTATGACCCATAGTGCCACCTACCCTTGGAGGCAATCCTGGGCCTAAAGTCCAATCTGGGTTTCTATTCTATGGCATCTGGATTCTGCAATGTGAATTTCCTGGGTTTCACGTTTAGCCTCATCTATGAACTATGTCTTTTAAATAGTAAGCTAACTTCCCCTGAGTTTATCACAACCAGCCAGGAAATATTTCTACTTTCTATTATGTTCTACTTTATTCATCAACATATCTTTACTTTCACTGCAGCAGTACACATCTTCTCCCATAAAATATGACAGATGTAAGAGTACTAGCATATACATAGATTTGAACATAATACTCTTTCATATACAATCAAATTAGAATTATGTATATATACACAGACATAAGTACATACATATGTAGGCAAATATGGCACCCCACTCCAGTACTCTTGCCTGGAAAATCCCATGGATGGAGGAGCCTGGTGGGCTGCAGTCCATGGGGTCCCTAAGAGTCGGGCACGACTGAGCGACTTCACTTTCACTTTTCACTTTCATGCATTGGAGAAGGAAATGGCAACCCACTCCAGTGTTCTTGCCTGGAGAATCCCAGGGACAGAGGAGCCTAGTGGGCTGCCATCTATGGGGTCGCACAGAGTCGGACACGACTGAAGCGACTTAGCAGCAGCAGCAGCAGCAGCAGCAGAGTGTGAATAGGTTAGAAAGCATAATTATTCTAGACCACACTAGAAATATTTTAAATTTGTCAACTAGTGATAAATTTCATCAGAGCTATAATCAGATGGGTCCCATACATTTTCTCAAGAAACGTTATTAGTATTACCTTCACAGATATCAAATAAATAACAACAACAACAAAATACTCTAAAGGAATCATACCTGTTCTCTGAGACAGATAGGTAAATGAACACAGAATTCTGTACCAACAAAGAGCATTTTATTTCCGTACATAACCACTAATAATGATCACCTTTACACATATGGTGCTGAGGAAACATTTTACTTTGTCCCCAGATCATTTCACAGAGCTTATTTTTTAAGTACTTACATTATTTTCTACAAAGGAAAAAATTTGATCTAGTTTATAGCTCTGTTCCTTTTAATCCTTGGTCTTCTTCCACGTTTGGTTCTTTTAGCACTTACAACACATTTCTCTTCTTCTTTTTTAATCTGGGAAAATTTAGCCTTAGTGCACCATCTGTTTCATGGTGAAACGCTTGTGTTTCAGCTCCCCAGATGGGTTGAGTAAGAGAAAAAGGTTAAATGATTTAACTTGAATTCACACTGAGTCATCTGCCCTCAGCCCAGTCATGACAAAGTGAGAGATTTTCAAGGTTTCTTTTTCTCTTCTTCATTACACTAAGATCACACAGCTTTCAGTGGAGCTTTCTCGAAACAGAACCGAGTAGCAAATGTACTCAATATGGTTGGACAATAATTTGGATTTGAAATTTATTTCTAATGTACAGCTTTTTAAAAAGTGAAAAGTAACTGCTTCCTTTCGCAGGAAGTTAAAACCCAACTTTTTAAATATCACTGCCCTCTAGCCTGGTGTGCTGCAGTCCATGGGGTTGCAAAGAGTCGGCCATGACTGAGCGACTAAACTGAACTGAACTGAGCTGATATTCATATCTCTCTTTTTTCTCCTGTCCATGTCACTTTTTATGCTTCTCCCATGTTACTCTTGCAACACCACCTCTTTTTTTCCTTATCTCTGCCAATGAATAGGCAGTTTTTCCTACCAACAGCACACAGATCACTAGTTTTCTAAAATGTGCCTGAATCCCATCTTATTCAGTACTGTTCTGCTCTAAAGTGTTAGTACTTTCATGCAATTCCAGGGTTCATAGAGCAAGAGAGCTTCCATGATAAGAAAGAGTACAGAGAGCAGAGGATGCATAAGATAATGTGTACTGATTAAATTTATTTCATTTTAATATTGTGTGCATGCATGCATGCTCAGTTGCTTCAGTCATTTCCGACTCTTTGTGACCCTATGGACTATAGCCTGTTAGGCTCCTCTGTCCATGGAATCCTCCAGGCAAGAAAACTGGAGTGAGTTATCACACACTCCTCCAGGGGATCTTCCCAACGAGGAATCAAAGTCAGATCTCTTGCAATGCAGGAAAATTCTTTACTGCTGAGCCACCAGGGAAGCCCACATTTTAATATTAAATAGTATGAAAAGAGGGTCAAAGTTGATATATTCAACCTTCAGTAAGTTTCACTCGGTGCAGAATTCTTGTCTTGAGACTGTGATGAAATTCAAAAGAAGTAGAGATGACGGTTTCCCCTTGAGGAATTTGATCTCTAGTAGAAGCCATTATCAAAGTGTCCCCATTTAGGGCAGAAACAGATTATTTCATTAATGAACCAAAAGCTGTGACTATCAATTTAACCAAAATTTTATGGACTGAGTCTTTTTACTGAATTGTTCTTTTTAACAATTGATCCAGTTGTGTATTTCAATGTGGTCAAAATATAGGAAGATCCTGCCCTTAGTGTTTTGTGGCAGGATGTCTCACTTTCTTAGTTTACCATAGTTAATCATGCTTTTTAATTGACATATTGACATATTTTAATATCACATATTAATATTTTAAACTATAATGATTCAATGTAACCTACCTGCTTCTTAAAGAACTGAAAAAATTCTGACTGTTAGGAGTTAAATTACTTCTAAGTTAAATTATTTAAGTTTCAAAAACATAAAGTAACTTTAGCATAGAGGGCTAACAAATGCATCATAAAATTATATATCTATAAAACTAACACTATGCTTACCCCATAATTCAGGGACTATCCATTACCTTCATGAGGCATGAGTATAATTGATCTATCCAATGATCCCACCAGTGTAGAAAATCAATCTAATATTTATGTCATATAAAAGTTATTAATACTAGAAGCAACCTTTAAGAGATTAAACTTCCAAGGTTACTTTTGTCTACATGAGGTTATGGATGTAGTTTTCTCCTCACTGAACTTCACATTTAAGTGTAATTAATTACTCAATTTTTTCTTTGGGTAGATAGATTGTAATCTATATACAGAAAAATGATCTCTGCTTATTCAACTCTATCTCTGCAGCTCCTAGACTAGAATCTGGAATATTTACATATTTTGTCAAATAATCAATAAATTGCATTGAAGACCATCTGCCTTCCTTTTGAAGAGTTCATGGATTACAGAAGAATCAATATTTTTTAAATGATGTTAATTTAAGTAAATAAGCATTTTCATGAGGATTTCATTTCTATTCAGTATGAATAGAGTTGGGCAAACAATATAGAGGTTAGAGCTACAGAGAAATTCACAAAGGAGAAAGCATGAGGTTTGGGTCTCTATGGATAATGGGGTCAGCCAGGTAGAAGGGTAGGCAAGGTATTCCAGGCTGAAGGGTTGATTTTCAATAAATGGAGATGAAAAAAATCTTTTTTTCTTATTAGCTTCCTCATCTAGCCAAAGATGTGCAAAATGTTGAATACATTTCTTTCAATCACATACAATTCAGGAAGATGCCAGCATGACCAGATGGATGGTTTTCAGATTCACACTTCAGAAACACATGGTGCTTCTCTGAGGCAATTGTGTACTGTTTCTTTTAAAATAGCAGGAAGCATATGGGAATGGGATTGGATCCGTCAGCTACTATCAAAAGAAGGGTGAAGCTTCTAAAATAAATTAAATCAAAACCTATAAAGTAACAAAAATTTTTTATCATACTTTGAAATTCTAAAGTTTTACATTTGTAGATACATGGACATTTAAAAAGAAAGACTTTTTCATGCAAACCACAATCTCTGCTACAGCTGTCAAATCTGAGACCAAAAAAAAAAAAAAAAAGATAGAAAGACAAGATCAGTGTAATGAGAGAGTCTGGAAGAATTTTATTGATTAACAGTTAAGTATTTCCACGCCTTAACAGAATTGCAAATTTCCTAAGAAATGCAAACACACATAAAACATTTTGCCTATTTTTCCTCCAATATCTTTTTCTTCTCTGAGCACAAACATCCAAACAAACGTAAAAGCAATTACAATATCAGATGTGTATATGAAAACATCTGCTTTAAATTAAGTAACTTAGGAATTATGGTTGTCCTTTGCTTTGTGTAGAGGCATTTCTCCCTGTTTCCTGTTTGCATCTTAAAGCAAGTATAGAGGTGAGTGGCTTTGCATCAATTCTAACCACGATGTTTCCATGAATGAGTTTTATAACCAGGTCAAATCTTTCTAATGCTAGACTTATAATTCTACCGTCCTCTGTGTTTTCTGTGACCATTTATCTTTTCCCAAGTCATTATTATGGGATTTGGAATGATTAAACATCAAGGAGAGTGCTTTTATAAGATTGAACCCAAGGAATTAAAGGAGCTTTAGATAGCAAACCTCTTATTTCAAGAAAACTTTTTTTTTTCAAGGATGACTCTCTTTGCTTTGTATCCATGCAGAGTCCATGATCCCAGATAAAGTAAATGGTTGTCTGGTGGCTTTGAAGTCTTTCCTTCATTTTGACTCCCACAAGCCTATATAAATTTGTCAATATTAATTATGGAGTAGAGATATAAAAATAACATCATCTGTTATTCTCCTTCATCTAGTCATTCCATAAGCATTTATTGACTTCTGGGATAGGTGTTATGGAGCATTCAAAGATGAATTAGATCTATATCATGACTTCATAGAGCTTATAGGCTGCTGGGGGAGCTAAGATATAAATAACTATAACACAAGGAATAAAGTGATAAGTATGGTAATCAAGGCACAAATAAAGTGTTATGGGAGTTCAGAAGAGCAATAGGTGGTTACAGATGGCTAACATTCAGAGACATTTGAATGATTTTTCTTTTTAGAATATTCCAGAAAATCCTTTGACATAGTCAAAATGTTTTTTTCAAAGTTCAGCATATAAAATCTACACAACTAGCATGAGATTTATATCACTAACTGATACTAAATCATCATTATCATCATCATCCAATCATTCACCTCCTTCCTATACTTTATCATAACTATAGGCAAAACTAGAAAATGATTAAGATAGCATGTACTATATTTATCATTTTTAATGGAAATGCTTGCATTTCAAATCCTATTTTTATGTATCTGAAACTCTAATAAAAGCTGATTTTAAGATATTTAAATATTAAATATTTTTTAAAATTTGATACTGGTTTCAACTTACAGGCACAATGTTCTCATCGTATTTGGTTTTTAATGGATAAGATCCATTTATGTTTTCAAATTTACTACTCTAATTGCATTGGAAACTGGAAAGCTAGAAAGCTGCCATGCTAAGAAGTTGTGTGGTTCTTATGCTAATATAACTTTAAACAACTGTAGCATGTTTCTTGCTTAATTTCTTTGTATTGTGGCAAACTAAGGTGCTTTCTAAAGCAGTACTGAGTAGGAAAGAAGTAGAATTATTGCCAAAGAACCCAAGATGATAGAAAAATAGGCTTTGTGACTAGATGGCAAAGAAAGGAAATGGAAAAAATAAATCCTGAAGATGATGAGAAGCAAAATATCAGTTAGTGAATAGATTAAGAAGGCAATTTTTAAAAAGAGTATCTCTGAGTCTCTTCACATGCTATTTGGTTCAAGTTGCTAGAACAGCAATTTGAAGAGGCTCAGGCGTTGGATTTATATTCCCTTAGTTTCTGAATATACTATAGTGAGACCTACCATCAAATATTTATGGAATAAATAATTGTCATCATCCTTTGTATTTCAGTTTTAAACTCTACAGCATGTTTCAAGAAATATGAAATATGAGAGCCAGGCTTAGCCAGCTGTTATTCTCTTACAATGACTTTGTAAAGGTATCGCCCCTAGTTTCCAGATTCCCAAATCAAATCATAGTGACAAGTGAATTTGCTAAGTTAGAAGCACTTGCCAAAAAAGAAAATTAGCATTAGGTTGATGAAGAATTTATACCTTAATTCCAACATTAAATAAAACATGCTCCATTGAAAACAATAGCTCCAACCATATGCTTTGTTAGTAGAAAAACGAGCATATAAACTCCAAATTTCTAGTGGCTGTGCCAAAAATTATTTCAGCCATGCATATTCAATTATAACACACACAAAATATGATATCGCAAATAAACATGTTCATAAATAAGCTTGTTCGCCATAACAAATGATTTCATTATCTGAGAAACAGAGGAACTCACATTTAATAAATTTACTTTAGCATCAGGGATTTCTTTGTTAAGCATTCTGCTATTGATCACGTTCCATAGGTTTCAACTCCCATCCTAAAACACAACTGGGAAGCCAAGTCTCTTTGCTTCCAAGAATACTGGCCTCTAAGTAGCAGAGGTGGGTCCCTGGTGGCTCAGTCAGCAAAGAATTTGCCTGCAGTGCAGGGCACCCAGGTTCTATCCCTGAGTCAGGAAGATCCCCTGGAGAAGAAAATCTATCTCTTTAGATTTTCTAATAGGTGGATCCCTAAACCTATGTATGTACTAAAGAGTCTTGGTCTCATGGTTACAGAGGTTCGGACTTGTAGGGGAGTCCCCGTACAAAGTGAAAGTGTTAATTGCTCAGTCATGACCAACTCTTTGTGATCCCATGGACTGTAGAGGGGTCGCAAAGAGGCTCCTCTGTCCAGGCAAGAATACTCGAGCGGGTAACCATTCCCTTTTCCAGAGGATCTTCTCAACACAGGAATCAAATCTAGGTCTCCTGCACTGCAGGCAGATTTTTTTTTTTTTTTTTTTTTTTAACAGTCTGAGCCACTAAGTGACGAAGAAAATTACATTTTCTCTGGAGTGGGTAGCCATCCCTTCTCCAGAGTATCTTCTCGACCCAGGAAACAAACCCAGGTCTCCTGCACTGCAGACAAATTTTTTTACACTCTGAGCCACCAAGCCACCAAGAAAATTACATTTTCTCTCCTGCGAAATTGAGACTAGGAATCAGAAGTGCTATCTCTATGTCTACTGGGCTTGGACTAGGAACAAATAAGGCGAGGGTTGTATTGTCCATGTACACAGAATATCCTGCATAATCCACCTGCTATACAATAGGAGCTCTTTTTTTTTTTTTTTTCCAGTCAGTACTTACTAGGTGCTAGATACTGCTAGTTTTGTACATATTAACTCAACTAATCCTTACAACAACCTCCGAGAGATAGGTTTTACAGATGAACAAACTCAGTCACAGAGAAGTTAAACAGGTTGCCAAAGATGAAACAGCTGGTAAGTGTAGAGTAAGTTTTGAGTCAGGCAAGTCAGCTCCAAAGTCCACATTCTCACCCACCATCTCTCCCGCCTACCCCTTTGAGAAGGAAAACTGGGGTGGGGGCAGGGAGGAGGAAAGAAAGGAGGAGGAGGAAAAGCTCACTTCTGAAATAATCTTTTTCCAGAAATTCCTTTACATTCATGGATTTAGCAGTAAAGAATCCTAACCTTTTGCAGACAACACTGAAAGTCCATCATGAGCAAAGACTTAGACCTTGTCAGGGCCACCTGAGTCCTATGCCTTGGTAATGCTGGCAGGATGTAGCAAGTGAGTGACCGGGCAGCCACCTCTCATTTCTACCTTGGAGCAGCTCTTTGATGCCCCAGATCTCATTACTGTAAAACCTTTTTCCTTCGTGCAACGAACATCAACTCAGAGACATGACTGAGGGAAGGCCAGGAGGGAGGCCTTCATTGGGGATGTGAGGGGAGACAGAACGGTGTTACTGGGAAGAAAAACGTGAGTCAGCAAAAATCCAGGAAGGACCATGCCCAAACATTTCATTACTTGGGAATCTGGTAATTGAGATAGTTTCCAGACATGTTCCTGGAATGTCCAGAGTCTCACAAAGGTTTATCTGATTAGTCAGTTAGCTTTGAATGCTTTGTATCTGGATTTCCTTCCTCCCATATGAGACCCTCAGCGTTTAACTGAGAGTTTGGAAAACTGTATATGTGAAAAACCCAAAGTGCTTTAAGACGTACATATTTTTTTCAAACTCATTTTCCATTTGAAGGGTTTTGCCAAGAAAAGTAAATGATATAAAAATCAGACCCAAGTTTCTTCTAAGACTAAATATGTAAAATTTAGTTTTGTAGACATGATAAAACTACATTAGGATGAATTTCTTTATCAAAATATTGTTTCTTGTATGCAGTAATTTTATGGCTTTATGTTGAGGCTCTAGACTAATGTTACAAAGGAAGCTTATGCAATGCTTTTTAATAGCAACAAGTAGCAAATCTGTAAACTGAGAAATGTCAGTTTCTCAGGAAAAATAATAACATTCAAATGTCTGCAAATGTCAACATATTGAATTTAGAAAGTTAAAAAAAAAACAAAAAACATATTTGCAAGACGAACTTGCCTAAACTAAGAGTCCCCATGGGTCAGGACAAAAAAAAAAAGTGGGTGGGAGATCTCTTGCCCTCTTCCCTAAAAGGAACTTAGGCTATTCTTTGCCTCATACTCTGAAGATACCAAATAAACCAATTTATAGGTCTCATAGGTCATCAAGAGCCTGGATAGATGCCTGTCTTTCTGGAGCTGAAAGGAGGTAGGAGCATATGAAGAGAAAATGGAAGGTATTGATATTACTTGGTATTACTTGAAGAAAGAAGAAGAAAAGTAGGCTCAAGACCTGGAAAAGTAAATTCATACTATGTGTCAAAGTAAGACAGCTTTCCACTGGGCTTTCCCACTGAAGAAAGCCTGGAGATTTGTTCAGGCTACTGGAAAAGAGCAGGTTTTTGTTGGTGGGGGTGGTTTGTTTGTTTATCCCTAAAGCTTTGGGACATGCAAAATCAAATTATACACTAATGACTTCTTTTTTTTACATAGCAGCAAAGCTGACTTGAATTTTTTCAGCATATGAGATGAATTTTTTCACCCAGCATATGAGATGAAGGCATCTCATATGCTCCCAAAGTAAAGCATGATTTTGAAAGTTACAGTGAAAATCATGGATCCTTATTTAGATCTTGTTTGCATTGAATTTGGATTAGTTGACCTCTTAAAATCTCCCCTAACCCATTTGTGCTTCCTTGTGATGTTGCGTGGCAGCTAGTCTATGGAATGTTTTTAAAAAGACTACCCCATTATATTTTCAATTTGGATTTTTAATATCTCAAGATAGAAAAGGGATTGCTTGTCTTCACATGCAATATATTCATATAAATTTTTATCACAAGATTCCTATCATCCTTCTGATGCAGTTCACGTAAACTGAGCTTAACCAGTATTAACACCACTAAGAAGGAAATAAGTTTTGTAGAATAATGGAATTGACAGGAGCCTGATTGGTTTTAATTATGGACATGCTTGTCATCTAAAAAGAGAATGGGTTGAAAGGAAAGGGAAAAGAAGGCATGTGGAATTAAGAAAACCCAAAGCTGTTCTTAATCCCACTGCATCTTAAAGTCTTCTTTCCAGACCATACCTGAAGTTCTAAATAGCCCCCAGTTTGACACCTCTCTTTCCTGAGTTACAGACAGTTGCATTCCTTAAGACCAGGGACTGTCACAATAAAAGAGAAGGTTCTCAAGGAAGTAGCTGTCAAGGATGGCTAGACTGGAAATGTTACTTATCTTGACAGCGGTTTTGACTGTAATGGATTAACCCCAGGATCAGGGTTTGCCTACTTTCACCTCTTCCTGCCTCCCTCTCTTTTGAGCAGATGTCTAGATCCCCGAGATATTGTTCTGTTGTCTAGAGACATTTTTATTTGTCACAACTGGCAGAGGGGTGCTACAGGCATATAGTGAGTGACTGTCAGGAATCACACTAAACCTCCTACAATGTAGAGGAAAAGTTCCTGCCACACACAGGAAATTATCTGGTCCAACACATCAACAGTGCCAAGGTTGGGGAGCCCAATTTTAATCCCACCTTACACAACAGAGCATGCCTATTGACTGAGAGAAGTTATTTCACCTTGTGTTCTTGTCTTATTTTCACATGTGTTCTTGTCATAGTTTTGTTCCTTTGCTATGTCTCTTCAGTCATATCTGATTGTTTTTGTGACCCTATGGACTGTAGCCCACCAAACTCCTCTGTACTTGGGATTTTCCAGGCAAGAACACTGGAGTGGGCTGCCATTTCCTCCTCTAGGGGATCTTCCCAACCCAGGGGTTGAACCCTCATCTCATTACGTTTCCTGCATTGGTAGGCAGGTTCTTTACCACTTGCACCACTTGGGAAGCCCTTTGCTCCTTCAGTGTAAGATAAATGAACAGTGTATCCTTCCGTAAAGGAAATATGCTTCTGTGCTTAAAGTCTTCCTGAGTGATAACAAATAAAATTACGTGTAGCTGATTGAGGAGGAGGCTCTTGAATGCATGCCACTGTTGGACAATAGTAATTTGCAGCTAACTAAGTCATCCTTGGGCCAGGTTGCCTGTTAGAATTAACTGGAGAGATTTTTAGAAGGACTAGTGCCAGGGCCCCACCCACTGGAGATGCTGGTTGAATGGGTCTCATTAAACGAGTCCAGTTTAAGCCTGGACTTAGGTGGCTTCCAGAGCTTGCCAAGTAGTTGTAATGCATAGTCAGAGATTTGCCACTGATTCTAGCTGGCGGGCACGGCTGCTATGCCAACAAACTCAGAAATTCATTGGAGGGTCCAGCTCCCTGGAAATGAGCTAGGTACATAAAGTTTCAGGAGTTTGCTTGCTTTCTCTAGATGTTGTTGTTCAGTCACCCAGTTGTGACTCTTTGTGACCCCATGGACTGCAGCACACCAGGCCTCTAGTTGGCTGGGGGCTAAAGAATGAACCCAAAGATTTCCCTAAAGTCTATCACTACCTGCTAATATCCACCTGAAGAACACCCAAGAGAATCTAAACTCTCCAAATTCAAATGGAGCACAATCTAGGAGTGCCAGGTGGGCACGTGGCTCTAACTTTCCATATGTGTTTATCCTTTCTTTGCACTGTGTTTTTATACCCCATGAAAATTGATGCAGCCAACTTAGCTCTTGCCTGTCATGTTCTATGTCAAATAAGACAGTTTCAGCAGCAAGGATGGTCGTTGTTCAGTCACTCAGTCATGTCCCACTCTTTGCAACCCCATGGGCTGCAGCACGCCAGGCTTCCCTGTTCTTCACCATCTCCCAGAGTTTGCTCAAACTTGTGTCCATCAAGTCAGTAATGCCATCCAATCATCTCATCCTCTGTCATCCCCTTCTCCTCCTGCCCCTAGTCTTTCCCAGCATCAATGGATTTTTTCAATGAGGATGGTATGCTAAGCCAAAACATGAGGGACTGCAAACATATTTTCAAAAAGACTAATCTTTCTTTTCTTTCTTTCTCCCTAATCCACTGGAACGAGAAAGATAGTTTGATGGTTTATCCCCTTTATGCCATTTCCCTCCTTCCAAATGCCAGCCTCTAGGCTAAGCTTTAACAGTAAATGTGCAGATACTGTCTACAAATCTGGAGGACCCCATGATGGAGGTCTTCCTGGTGTCATTGAAATGTTCAGTTGAGTGTGTGCACACGTGCAGGGAGGGGTGCTGTACAAGGAAGTGAGTATAGTAGGGATTCAGCCATTCCCAGCACTCCTCTCCCCACAATCTGCCTTTCAAGTCCATTACTTTGTCATAGAACAGACCCCTGTTCCCTCCCATCCTGAAGCGCTAGGCTTAAAACTATGCAAAGGAAATTTTGCTTAAGGGAAACAGTTTAAATGAATTGGTTTAATATTAGCAAAAATATTATTTCTGTAATAAAAACATATGTGTATAGTGAAGTTGAGTCAGTCAAACTCAAGAACTGTAGGATCACAGGCAGGGCAACTGGCACAAACTTGGCCACAGAGTAAGTTTTCAATAAATAGTGAGTCTTACTGTGGTGTTCTCTGGCCCCTGGGTCTCACTTCTCTTACCTCTCATCCAAGGCCCCTCAGGTCCTCTGCTCTGGTAACAGAAGTGGGGTTTGATCACGCAGAAATAGAACTGGGTCATACCACCCATAAATAGTGACAACAGTAATTGGGGAAACTGGGAAGTGAGTGTTCATTCATTGTCGCTGTTCAGTTGCTAAGTCATGTCTGACTCTTTTGCAGCCCCATGGACTGTAAGCCCGCCAGGCTCCTCTGTCCGTGGGATTTCCCAGGCAAGAATACTGGAGTGGATTGCCATTTCCTTCTTCAGGGAATTTTATCAGACTAGGGATTGAACGCATGTCTCTTGCATGGGCAGGCAGATTCTTTACTGCTGAGCCACCAGCGAAGCCCATTCATTCATTAGAAGAAAAATAAGAGGGCTGATGGGAACTTCAGCTTATGGTACTAAAACAATATCACCACTTATTGCTTGACTTTCTTTGCTCACTCAAAGATAAAACATTTTCATAGTTCTTAAGAAATTCCAATTTTGAATTTTTAGGAGGAAAAAAATATGGTATATTTAGTTAAATTTACCTTTAGTATTTCTGTTAGAGTTCTCCCTCTGATTGGATTTTACTTTCTAGTTCTATGTTTCAATATAGTAGGATATGCTACTAGAAGCATCTTTGTCTGTAAAAAAAAAAAAGTGAATAATTCTCCTTTGTGATTGTCAAATTTGAGAGAGTCGACCTTCCACACTTTAATGATTACATGTTTTTGGTTTGTTACTTGATAAAATGAGGATAACAATACTTATCCCCCCAAAGTGTTATAAGGATTAATTACTTAAGCATATGTAAAGCTTGGAAAATACATTTGGAACATATTTAGTATGTGCTAAATAAATGTTCACTCATTTCCATCTTCATGCAGTGGTTACTCAACATAAATGTTTTTACTAACAGCAAATGATTTTTAAAAATAGAGGTATATTAATGTTTCTTCAAATCTATATCCAAATTGTTGGTTTCTTTATCATGTAAACTTCGCTATAAGCTGAGAGCTGCCATTAAGTTAAGAAGAAATCTTTAAGAGAGGGACAACAGGGCTTCCCTGCTGGCTCAGTAGTTAATGATCCACTTGGCAATGCAGGTTCGATCCCTGACCCAGGAAGATGCTACGTGTCACAGAGGAACCAAGTCCATGCACTGCCACCCCTGACCCTGTACTCTAGAGCCAGAGAGCCGAGATTATTGATCCCATGTGCTGCAAGTACTGAAGCCCTCACCACCGACAGCCCTTGCTCTGTGACAAGAGAAACTGCCACAGTAAGTCTGCACACTACAACCAGAGGGTAGCCCCTGCTCACCTCAACTAGAGAAAAGGCCACACAGCAACGAAGACCCAGCATGGCCCAAACGAAAATAAACACATAAAATTAAATACATAAAATCTTTAAAAAATAGAGACTACACGAAAATTTAATATTTTACAAGTACAACATAACCTCAATATCTAGGATTTTCTTCCTCAGTAAGTTCTGACTACCTATAATGAAAGGCTATTAACATTTGGACTTTGCAAAGAGAAACAGCTTTCAAAACTATCTTCTAAACTATCCTTCTAACTCATATCTATTCTGGGGCAAGAAAAGAATCTAGATACAACTGTACTTTCTTCTAAAAGGAAACTATTTTCTGTCCTTTCTCTCAAGCCTCGTAGGAATCAATACTAAAATCAATTTAGAGGGACCCTATTTGGAAACAAGTTGAATCCCTTGCTTTGGGAACAGGCAGTAGTCTCTTCCACCCCAAGGGACAGGGTGACCACAGTGTTTTAACCCTTAGTGCAAATTGTTCTAGGAACAAGGAGAGGACATACCTTACCAGAAGGCATGCTGAATATTTTAAGTGAATTCAGTGCCATATTTCTACATAGACACTCACAACATAACTTCTATTCTGGATTAAATAGAAGAAAGGCAGAGGCATTGTTGGTGAGACACAGTAGAGTTACTGTTCAGGATGTATAATGGTTCTAGAGCTGGTTGGGAGAAAATGTGTCCAGTTTCTGGGCCCAGAACAGATAATGGTCATAAAAAGTAATTTCAGATGTTCCACATAAACAAAATGCATCTAAACGCAGGTACTGTAGGGAATGTGGGTGAGAAAGGGTGAACGTAAAAGTCATGCCTTCACTTTTTAATTCATCTTGACATCTAAAAGTGGTTAGTCAATAGGGCTCATGCTTTTGGACAGGGCATTAGCAGGTTAAGTATGTTGTGAGTTAAGAGATCAAGACCAAGTGTCTTCCAATTCGGCAGAAAATTCAATGGTGAGAATATTCATTTTGAAACACAAAAGTTAATGGGTAGTCCATGAGAATAATAGCATAGAATTTTCTCTTCCATTTTTATTAGAAACAAATCAAGTACATTTTTTAATAAATATGCCTCAAAAATAGAGCAAATGTTGCTTTTAGCACAAGCTTATGCCTTTCCCAAACTGCCCTACGTTAATTAAAGTTGCAAAAAGAAGTTTTTCGCAGTTTTAAAATTATGTATAAGGAAAGATTGAATAACAGGATGGGGCCATCATTATGCTAAAATGTTGGCCAAAAATAGTAAGAAACAAAACTCCACATATGCTTAAGGTCTCAACAATCTATTTTTAAAGATGCTGGAAGAAAATTTACAAAGTGTTCATAATGGTTGCCTTCAAATGGTGGTATCATGGTTGAATTTTTCCAGCTTTATAGTTCTATTTCTGTAGTTTGTATAATCTACATGTTTTATTTTTACAGTCCTTGGGGGAATAAAACAAACGTCCTATGATATCATAATATAGAAATATCATATGAATATTTCAGTTTCCTTAGCGGTGACGTTCACATCCTGAGACTCTGGCAGCGTTCTGTCTTTTTCTTTTTTCCTTGCTAAATTAATCAAATCACGCCAAGATATTTTTTTATTTCTAAACTCTCAATGAGAGTTTAACTTTGAAACAAGGAATTCTTTTTTTTTTTTTTT
>SJYQ01001064.1:101629-145961 GCA_006410935.1 Redunca redunca | reverse complement strand
ATGCAAGGGAAATTTAAAAGAAAATTTACTTTTGCTTCATTAATTATGCTAAAGACTTTGAATGAGTAGATCACAAAAAACTGTGAAAAATTATTCAAGAGATAGGAGTATCAGACCACATTACCTGCCTCCTGAGAAACCTGTATGCAGGTCAAGAAGCAACAGTTAGAACTGGACATGCAAAAACAGACTGTTTTCAAATTGGGAAAGGAGTACATGAAGGCTGTATATTGTGTCCCTGCTTATTTAACTTATATGCAGAGTACATTATGTGAAATGCCAGGCTGCATGAAGCACAAGCTGGAATCAAGATTTCAGAAAGAAATATCAACAACCTCAGATATATAGATGATACCACCCTAATGGCAGAAAGCAAAGAAGAACTAAAGAGCCTCTAAATGAAGGTGAAAGAGGAGAGTGAAAAAGCTGACTCAAAATTCATCATTCAAAAAACAAAGATCATGCTATCCAGTCCCATCACTTCATGGCAAATAGATGGAGAAAAAGTGAACACAGTGACAGATTTTATTATCTTGGTCTCCAAAGTCACTGTGGACAGTAACTGCAGCCATAAAATTAAAAGATGCTTGCTACTTGGAAGGAAAGCTACGACAAACCTAGACAGTGTGTTAAAAAGCAAAGACATCACTTTGCTGACAAATGTGTGTCTAGTCAAAGCTATGGTTTTTACAGTAGTCATGTATGGATGCAAGAGTTGGACCATAGTGAAGGCTGAGCACCAAAGTATAGATGCTTTCAAACCGTGGTGCTGGAGAAGACTCTTGAGAGTCCCTTGGACTGCAAGATCAAACCAGTCAATATGAAAGGAAATCATTCCTGGATATTCATTGGAAGGACTGATACTGAAGCTGAAGCTCCAATATTTGGCCACCTGATGGGGAGGGCTGACTCACTGGAAAAAACCGTGATGCTGGGAAAGATTGAGAGCAAGAGGAGAAGCAGGTAACAGAGGATGAGATGGTTAAATGGCATCACCAACTCAATGGACATGAGTTTGAGCAAACTCTGGGAGATGGTGAAGGACAGGGAAGCCTGGCGTGCTGCAGTCCATGGGGTTGAAAAGAGTTGGACATAACTTAGCAACTGAACAACAACAACAACTGAAATAAAGGCCTAAGAATATAACATACAGTAATAACTATAAAGTTAACTACTGTTTAAAAAAATCTATAATGGCTAAAGACATGTATGAGAAAATTATATATCCCAGAAAAGCAGGAAAAAAAAACCAAACACCTCAGGTTTAAACAATGTTTAAAAGCTAGTAAAACAGAATATGCCATAAAATTATGCCAAATGAAATCAAACATATTTCTATGGCATAAAGTGACATTAAAATTTTAAAAAGGCTTTCACGTTGAATCATAAAACAAAATTTAAGAGATGCACCAAAAAGAAAAAGGTTTCCAGAAACGTAGAAAACAAACCAAACATGAATGTTAAGTAAAGGAAATCGGTATGACAGTCTTCGTAAGAAATTGAAGGTAAATAAAATGCTGAATCAGGGTACCTGCCCCAAGGGTAAGTTATAGAGAAAAGCAAGGGAATGAAGATCAAAAGCAAGAACAGTAGCTATGACTGAGCAAAGAGAGGAGGTAAAGGCTGAGACGTCTCAAAAAAATTGACTTGTTCTGAATTATAATGTAAAAAGGTGTAATCATTTTGGGAGGAAATTTTTTCTCTATAGAAAACTCTCCTTTCTAAATACACAGTTAGACTATGACATGCTTTAAAAAATATAGTGTTTATCTTGGCAGAATGGGTGTGTGTGTGTGTGTGTGTGTGTAGTGTTGTCGTTAAATTATTCCCCACAAAAAATTAGGTGCACAGACTTAGTAGAGTATAAAAGTCAATATGGAGGAACTTCACATGAACTGCAGCAAATGTGGCTTCAAGCCCTGATTAGGGGACTAAGTATCTTGCCTATAATGGCAAATATATGGAAATATTATTTTATAGGCAAACTGTGTCCTGCTCTCCTTTCAGATTTAAAAAGATATTTACCATTTTTATTAATAGAAGACAATATTTGCCCCACTAAATAAATGGACACTTACAAATATCAGTTGGAAGCCTAGACAGAATTTTAGCTTGCCAGGAGTTTTGCCTTACTTCAATAGGCTTTGGAAGGGGAGAAGTTTTTCAGCCTGAAAGAAATTAAAATAACTTCTGCCAGTCATCCTGGGAAGATCGAATTCCTGAGGGGGAGGGGTACCTCTGACAGGATGTATTATTCTAGTGTGAGACAAAAAACTTCCTCCCCTCTCCTACCGCCCTTCAGTGAGCCCCTTTTTGGGTACAGAGCCAGGTTCCTGGGGAGTGGTAAGCTTGCCTTCCACAGGCGGGGAGATGGAAAGGAACTCCAGAAGTACCTCTATGGGGGCTGAGTACTGTGGATTCTAACAGCAACTGAAGCTAACTTCGGTTTTAGGGTCCCTTTCAATTTTTCTCATGCCTTCCGTGGTCTTGTCAATATTATAGCAATACCTTGGTTCTGTTACAGTGAATTCTGGAAGAAACATCTGCCCAAACTTGGGGAATATGGCCCAGGCAAAAAGAGCAGGGGTGTGAGGGACACTCGGTCTCAAGACAGGGAGATGTTACCTTCCATAGAGGAGCATGGGTCCTTCTATGTGAGGGGAGTGAGGCTGCCATTTCAACCCAGACAACAGGACTCCAGAGGCCTTCGCCTTCATTCCCTATGGCTTCTAAAGCTGGCGAGGGCTGGATTCAGCGTGTTCAATATGCTCAGCCACTCAGTCGTGTCCGTCTCCTTTGCAGCCCCTTTGTAGCCCTCCAGGCTCCTCTGTCCATGGAATTTCCCTGGCAAGAATACTGGAGCAAGGGACTTCCCTGGTGGTCCAGTAGCTAAAAGACTCTGGGCTCCCAATGCATGGGGCCCAGTTTCCATCCCTGGTTAGGGAACTAGGTCTCACTTGCTGCAATGAAGATTGAAGATCCCAAGTGCTGCAACCAAGACCCAACACAGCCAAAAAAAATTTTTTTTTAAAAGAATACTGGAGTAGGCTGCCATTTTCTACTCCAGGGGATCTTTCCTACCCAGAGATCAAACCCTCAACTCTTGCATCTCCTGCGTTGGGAAGTGCATTCTTTACCACTAGCCCCATGGTTGGATTTCCTACAGTCAAATGGAATGTCAGCTGCACTAAGGGAATCTGATCAGTCAAGGGAAGCATGATATTATAGGCATGTGAGAGGCTAAGAGAAGAAAATGTGTCTCAGAGAAATGAAGTAACTGGCCCAAACTTGAGAGAATCTGAGGCTGGCCTGTTGGATTCTGATGGCCATGCTCTTAATGGCTGTGATACATAATACCCTCTCTGCCCCACTTCTAGGCTTCGTGTAAGGATCAGACATGAGCTATTTTTCAAAAGCACTGGAATAACTATAAAATGTGATGTAGATATATAAGTTATTGTATTACTCAGCTATGGCAGACTTGGCTTCACTGTAGAGAAAGAGAAGATATCTTAATCAGAGTAGGTATACAAGCCATTCAGAAGGCAATCAATTTTTTCCTCTTCCTGTCTTTTCCAGGACAGAAACAACTGCAGTCCAAAACCATTCCCTGAAAGTCAGTAAATGTATTCAAAGTCGCTGCATTTGCTGGTGTCTACCTGAGCTGATCTAGGCCCCAAGCCTCTTGGCTTCTCAAAACCATATTGACCTTATGAGACTTATTTCACCTGTCACCTCTCCTGGGAATCTTCTCAACTAACCCCACCCCTGTCCCCAACCCATACACACACACCAGACTTAATGGCTGTGCTACCTCTGGAGAAGGAAATGGCAACCTACTTCAGTATTCTGGCCTGGGAAATCCCATGGACAGAGGAGCCTGGCGGGCTATAGTCCATGAGGTCACAAAAGAGTCGGACATGACTTAGCATGTAAACAACAACCACTCAACTATGTTCCTACCTCTAGCCTCGTGTAACCTGATGTGCTTTCTCCCTTCCACTGGCTTGTGCTGTCCTTTGTGCACAGTCACAAGCCTTATTCTCCCCTGAGCAGCTAGACTAGAACAGTGTTTAAAAATCTACTAGGCATTTAATAATGGTTGAACATCCTTGGTAGGACAATGACTTTGCCTAAGTGATCAGAGCTTATGTTGACGCCTGAAGGTAATTTAGATGGAAGAGAACATACACTGATCCTCTAAGTTTTAAGATATCACAGTATTATACTGAGATTGTGATGGCCACACAGGTGTTGAGCTTCTATTTGACTCATGTTTCTAATTTTGTTTTTGTTCATGGTAACTATTATAGACCACAGAATGACAGATGTTTGCTTTTGTTGGGAGGGAGAGCTGAGCAAAATGTTGACAAATCGGAGGCCAGAATATGAGATAAGAGAAAGCAGGTAGAAGAATATTTCAGGCAGGATGTCAGTACTATTAGGTTGAGGAGGCAAAGGCCAGGTAAGTGTGCCCTGAGCAGGTCAAGAGTTCCGGAAGTAATGTGCAGTGGTTCATGGCAGAAGGCCTGGCTGTGCAGTGATAAAGGCTTTTCTCTCCTGTCTTGCATTCTGCTACCACTGATGGCAACCCACTCCAGTATCCTTGCCAGTAGAATTCCTTGGACAGGGGAGATTGGCCGGCTACAGTCCATGGAGTCACAAAGAGTCAAGTGAAGCAACTTAGCATGCACCACTGATAAAGAGTCGGCTGATATTAAATACAGATCTAATCCAGTCACCACGAAGAAAAATTTACCAGAAGAGAGATTAGAATTTACAAGATATTTAAGAGACCAGGAATATGATTTCTCAAGAAAAATACCATAAAATAGTTTAAAAGAAAAACTGAATATGCAGAATAATTCCAAGAATCATGGAAGCTAAATAAAAGATGCCAAAAACTGAAATACATCATTTATCAGATTCCGTTCTTTGATCTTTAAAGCCCCAATCGTACATTGACTGAGATGTTCCAGGAATATTTTAACCACAAGTTCAAAATATTTTGTCAATATTTTCTCATGATATTTCCTAAACGACCTTTGCGGGAAAAGCAAGATTTGTTATCATGACCATTTCACAGTTGTGGAAATAGCAGCTTCAAAGTCACAGGGAGCTGGTCTGGGTTTCTGAGATCTACCACTTTGGGTTGTATTTACTTTAATTATAATGGGCTTCCCTTGTGGCTCAGCTGGTAAAGAATCCACCTGCAATGCGGGAGACCTGGATTCGATCACTGGGTAGGGAAGATCCCCTGGAAAAGGGAAAAGCTACCCACTCCAGTATTTGGCCTGGAGAATTCCATGGGCTGTATAGTCCATGGAGTCGCAAAGAGTCGGACGTGACTGAGTGACTTTCACTTTCACTTACTTTTAATTGTAGCTGGCCAGTCTGAGAAGTTTCTGTCAAACGGGTACACTTTCTTACCAGGTAGTATGCTGGCTTTTCATCGGGTCAGGATGAGGTCTGATGAACATACAAGAACTGCAGATAGGTTCTGGAGAATTTGTGATAAAAATAATTCTCTGAACTTAGTGTTGTTATACTTGTAACAGAAAAGATAGTGAAGGACAGGGAAGCTTGGTGTGCTGTAGTTTATGGGGTCACAAAGAGTCTGACAGGACTTAGGGACTAAATAACAACAGCAACAACAGAAAAGACAGATGAGAATACAAAACCAGAAAATTCTGTCTATTCTCGAAAGAAAGTGAAGTGGCTCAGTCGTGTCCAACTCTTTGCGACCCCATGGACTGTAGCCTACCAGGCTCCTCCCTCCATGGGATTCTCCAGGCAAGAGTACTGGAATGGGTTGCCATCAAAACCTTGCCACATTCCCTCAATCTTTTATGGTCCTTCTTCTCTTTTTCTCCATAGCATTTTGTTATAATGGGTTTATGGTAACTTACTTAAAACTTTACATTTATTTATACTATTCTCCTTGTAATTCTTGCCTAAATAGAATACATGCCTGCTGATAAATTTGCTTATTACTGTGCATCATGTGTTGCTTAATAAAAAATTTTTGTATAGAAACTCCAATATGTTTTGGAGTTTTAGGTAAAAACTCCAAAACATCAATATATTTTAATTATATTAATATCATGGAATAAGCATTAAAGGATTTGATCCATCAACCATAAAACAATTCCCAATTATGTTAGTTCATAATAATTATTTCTTTAAAAGTTGAAAAGTTCAAATATTTCATAACTAATTCTCTTTATTGGGAAGATCCCCTGGAGAAAGGCATGGCAACCCACTCCGGTATTCTTGCCTGGAGAATCCCATGGACAGAGGAGCTTGGTAGGCTATTGACCATAGGGTTGTAAAGAATCAGACACAACTGAAGTGACTTAGCATGGACAATTCTCTTTATTAATTTATTTACTCATTTAGTATATTTTGTTAGCCAATTAATAAGTGTCAGCAGTGGAGATACAGTAGAGCACAAAGAATAAAATGTCCCTGAACTCCTAGCACATAAAGGGAAGGGAAAATAAACAGGTAACAAATGAGATAAATTCATGTGATGATAGTGCTGTGAAGATAATAATATTACAGGATATTATTGTTGAAGGTAATTAAGCAAATGGATACTTTAAATGAAGTGATGAGAAAAGGCTTCCATAAGGAAGTGACGTTCAGGCTGGGGTCTGAACGTGAATAGAGTCTTGCAAAAATGGGTGAGAAGAGTGCTGTATGCACAGGGATTAGCAAGTGCAAAGGTCCTGAGGCCAAATATATATGTATTTAAAGTTGATGATGATTGAGATCACTGTGCTCAGAGAATTGTAACCTAAAGTGATGTTGAAGGCAGAAGTAGATTTGAAATCATATAAAGCTGAAGCTGCAATACCTTGGCTGCCTGATTCGGAGAGCCAACTCATTGGAAAAGACCCTGATGCTGGGAAAGATTGAGGGCATGAGGAGAAGGGAGTGACAGAGGATGAGATGCTTGGATGGCATTATCAACTCAATGACATGAGTCTGAGCAAACTCAGGGAAATGGTGAGGGACAGGGAAGCATGGCGTGCTGCTGTTCATGGGGTTGCAAAGAGTCAGACATGACTGAGTGAATGAGCAACAACAAGAATTATGGTACAGGCTAAGGGGCTTAATGTAAAGCTCTAGAATAATAGTGGTTTAACAGTCTGAAGCAACAGTCCCCAACTTTTTCGGCATCAGGGACCGATTTCATAGAAGACAATTTTTCTAGTCCGGAGGGGAGAGAAGGGGAGAGGGATGGTTTCAGGATGATCCAAGTATGTTACGTTTAACTGTGCACTTTATTACTACCACATCAGTTCCACCTCACATTATCAAGCATTAGATTCTGGAGGCTGAGGATCCATGGTCTAGAATTAAGAGCTATTCTAAGGTAGGTCTGTATTTCTGTCATCTTCTAAAAGCCCCCACTTGCAAACCTGAGATTGCATTCTAGTTGCACCATTTTCCAGGTATCCAGAAAGGGAGAAGAGCCCAGAGCAGCACACATCCAGTTACTTTTAATGTAAAACCCATGAAGGGTGCTTATCCATTCTGTTACAAACAATTGGCCAATACCTGGTCTGATGGCCATTTGTAGCTTCAGGGGAGGCTGGAAATGTTAACTGGACATTCATGTGTCATGAAATCATATTAATTTGGAAGAAGGAGAAAATGGGATTTGGGCAGGGCTAGGGAAGTTACGAGGGCTTCCCAGGAGGCTCAGACAGCAAAAAAAAAGAAAAAAAGAAAAATCTGTCTGTAATGCAGGAAACCCAGATTCAAACCCTGGGTCAAGAAGATGCCCTGGAGAAGGAAATGGAAACCCACTCCAGTATTCTTGCCTGGAGAATTCCATGGCCAGAGGAGCCTGGCGGGCTACAATATATGGGGTCACAAAGAGTTGGACATAACTGAGTGACTAGCACTTTGGGGCTTTCCTGGTGGCTCAGATGGAAAAGAATATGCCTGCAATGCCAAAGACCTGAGTTTGATCCCTGGGTTGGGAAGATTCCCCAGAGAACGGAGTGTCTTCCCACTCCAATACTCTGGAGTGGGTACAGAAAGAAGTTTTACCAGTAAAGACAATGTCCTTTGAAACAAGATGTCAGATTATAAAATTGGAACTTATTTCTTTGAACAATGCAAAGCTATGAAATTATTGTAAATAAGACAACAGGATAATCTGAAATGTGTTTTAGAAGATTACCTGACAGTGTTGTAAGCATTTGCTGCTCCATGGAGCTGAAGTGGAGTGGAGTTCATAGCACTGCAATAGTCCACGTGGGAGGGAATAAGACTTCCTTTGGGAGGAGGAGGGCAGATGTGGGAGAAGCAGATGTAGCCATTCAGTGTATCTGAGGACACAAGGGTGAGGATGGAGTGGATCAGAAGAGCTCATTTCTATGACCGGGGGTCTGGTGCTGAAATTAACTGGAAGGTGGAAATGCAGAAAGAACATGTGTAGGGAAAATGGTGAGTTTTGTGTTGAAGTTCAGTTTGAAGTCTCATTCATGGGGGGAAGGGATGCAGTCACTATGACATGTGACTAATAAAAATGAGCATTTCATGCTCTGCAACAGTTTGTACTACGGATATTCTCATATTGTTCTGGGAAACTCTCCCAGCTCAACATTTGGCTGCAGTCATTATAAGCCCTTGAGAGTCGTTCAGGAAATTCCGTGCACTTATGACTCTGCTTTGACAGTGCACACCCAGGAAAGGACAGGATGGATTCTGATGCAGTTCATAGAGTTAGGACTGTGCAGTGCTAATAATAGTCTGAAGAAACCTGGAGACCTTGAGAGCTTTGCTCCGGGAAACCCCATATGTGAAGGTAGATCTCAGGGGCAATACAGATGGAAGGGCTGACTTGAAAACTCTTACCCAGAAGTACAGGATAGAATAACAGGCATCTAAAGAAAGATAGGAAGGAAGAGAGAGAGGAAGGAAAGAAGGAAGGAAGGGAGGGATGGAAGGAAGGATAAAAGAAGTGAGGAAGGAAAGAAGGCAAAAACCAAGGAAGAAGAATCGAATAAGCCAGCTGAGTCTTGGAAGGGTGGATAGTTCTGTAATAATTCCACATCAAATGTCGTTAAGCCAAAGATTCACAAATCATCAATAATTCCACCCTGAGCTGCCAGCCATTTGAGACTCAGCCTCTAAGGGCAGGGGGCTTCCCTGGTGGCTCAGTGGTAAAGAATCTGCCTGCCAATTCTTCTGCCTGCAGGAGACACAGGAGAAGCAGGATCATTCCCTGTGTTGGGAAGATCCCCTGGAGGAGGAAATGGCAACCCACTTCAGTATTCTTGCCTGGAGAACCCCATGAACAGAGGAGCCTGGCAGGCTACAGTCCATAGGGTTGAAAAGGGTCAGGCATGACTTAGTGACTAAACAACAAGTTGCTAATAAAACATTCATCATATTACAGCAATGACTAGAATAGCAGTTTTCAGAGTTTATCCATGAAACTCTCTGGGCACAGAGGTGGCAGGAGGGAATCTCTCAACAAATTTCAGGGGTTTTGCAGGATCAAAACTATTTTCAGGGGCTTCCCTGGTGGTCCAGTGTTTAAGAATCCACCTTTCAATGCAGGGCATGCAGATTCGAAGCCATGGCAATGAAAAGCTCGTACACCACAATGAAGAATAGCCCCCACTTGCCGCAAAGCTTGCACGAAGCCATGAAGACCCAGTGCAAATAAAAATAAATAAATAAATAAATATTTTTTTTTAAAAAAAAAACCTATTTTCATAATTGTGCTAAAACTTGGAGACGTCCCTGGTGGTCCAGGGACTAAGACTCCACGCTCCCAATGCAGGGGGCCCAGGTTCATCCTTGCTCAGGCAACTAGATCCCACAGGCAGAAAGTAGGAGTTCACCTGGTGCAAATAAAGATCCCTTTACTCACAACTAAGACCTGGCACAGCCAAATAAATATATAAATATTAAAAAAAATAATAATTACACTAAGACTTTTTTTATGTTTTCACTATCCTTCTGTCATTAACACTGAGAAAAGTTTTTCAGGGTCTATGTGCAGTGCAGCAGATT
Organism: Redunca redunca; assembly: GCA_006410935.1. NCBI lineage: Eukaryota > Metazoa > Chordata > Mammalia > Artiodactyla > Bovidae > Redunca > Redunca redunca. The sequence continues at coordinate 135,920 of SJYQ01001064.1, read as the reverse complement.
GAATGCAGAAAGAGTTGACTATTAGGGCAATATTAAAGAGGTTTTTCAAAAATGTAAAACAATAGCACTCACTACATTTTCTCACTGCAATTTTTCTTTAGAAACCAGGATTATTTTCCTGGAAAAAAACATTATTGATTTGAACACATAATAGATGATAGATTTATTTTTAATGAATTAATAAAAGAATACTTTAAATTTTTTCTCAGCTTCAATTTCTAATGGGTTAGATATTGGTAGATATAACTCACATAATCAAAAGTGCTTTGGGTTGCTCAGTAATTTTTAAGCATATAAAGGGCCCTTAGGAACAAGCAGTTTGAGAACAGCTGACCAAGAGCAGTTAATAGCTTTCAGAATTGTAAGGAAGTGCTCTGCTTTTCTAACAAAGATGAGAGCCAGGAACTTTGGAATAGGAAAGAAAAATACATTCCAGAGAACTTCACATAACATTGTTGAGCAAGGAAAGCATTGTTTTCACATAAGGGAAGGAAGAGATTGAAATTATACTTCTTGGAAATCTGGAAGAGCCTCAAGAAGGAGGTGAGGACTAGATTCATTTGACCCTCGGAAAATCAATAAGTGTATTTCAGTTCATATCTACTTCCTGGAGAGCAAGAGTGCAATTTAACTTGAGAAGATTCCAAAATATAAAAAATCAGAAACAAATGGGTATTCCTTTAAATTCAATAGTCAAAGGGAAAATAAGATGTTAATGCTGACCTGCCAGGCAAAGCCTCAATGAGATGCTTTACGATCTGAACAATAACTCTATTGTAATTAACACAATTGCTGCATATATTCTTTTCTCAATTTATAGGAACAGATTCCATGGACTCAAAGGGACTTCAGTACACGCATCAAGGGAATATCATAGCCTGGAGTGTGAATATGTACTGATCGAAACCTATTTTTTATGAAGGACTCTGTCATTTAAAAAGTGTATCACTTTCCAATTTTATACTTCAAATTAAAAGCTTTATTCTCACATGTCTATAGTAAGAAGTGTTACAAATTCTTTTGAAGTGAGACTGTGGTTTGACAGCATTCAGACACATGCTATATATGTCATCCTCATATTTGTTCCCAAGAAATCAATAAGCAGAAACTGCTCTTCCATGAGACGGACACTCCTTATAAAAGCCAAAATTATTTTAACACCTAAATAATTAAAGTTTATATTAAATGCCATCTTTCAGTTCAAATAGCACTATAAGTCCAGAGGAAAACTTGTACATAAATATTTATAGCAGGGATATTTATAATAGGAAATCATCTCAATAACCATCACCAGGTGAATAGGTAAAATATACAACCATACAAAGGAACACTACTCAGCAATACAAAGAAATGAATTACTGTTACAACAAATGAGTATAATTTGATCATAGCACTGTACATGCTGTCAAAACTGGTCAGACTTCAAACTTTAAGTAGATTCAGCTTATCGGACATAAATTATACCTCAATAACGTTAATTTTTTTTAAGGCACTGCCACAGAAATCACCACATTTGATCATCTCCATAACTTCTCCATAGTAGAGAAGACTGTGATCTTGTGAATCACAAGAGGAAACTGGAGATCAAGAGATGAAATGACTTGTGATGGCTAGTTAAGTCTTGGGGCTTGAGCAAGGCAGGTGTGTAGAGTAATAACATTTAAACTTTTCCTTGTGGATTTTTTTTTAAAATTTATTTAGTTTTTTAATTGAAGGATAATTGCTTTACAGAATTTTGATGGTCCTCTGCCAAATGTCAGCATGAATCAGCCATTTCCCAATGACTTTTTGTTAACACTATGTAAAACAGGAAACTCTGGTATGCTGTGATCGGAGCAGAGATGGAGTGAGTGTCGGCTGGAAAGGGTGGGATGAGGGGTGTAGGGTAGATACCTCCACAGGATCCTAGGAGTCTGACAGCTTGAAAACTCTGAAGTGGTGACACAAACATAGATGGTGCAGCCAGAATCCTTGCTTTAGACCTCTGCTCTGTCATGAACTAGCTTGAAAGTCTATGTTTGCACACTTAAGTTGAGTGTAGTCACAGGAATCAATGTCCTAGAATTTTACAGTGCTTATGCCACTTACTTAATGTTTCCTAATGTTCATTTGTTGTATTTTAGCTTCCTGTTAATTTGGTGGTTGTTGTTGTTCCATTGCTAAGTCGTGTCTGACTCTTTGCCACCCCTTGGACTGCAACACGCCAGGCTTCCCTGTCCTAAACTATCTCCCAGAGTTTGCTCAAACTCGTGTCCATTGAATCAGTGATTCCATCCAACCATCTCATCCTCTGTTGCCTCTTCTCCTCCTGCCCTCAATATGTCTGATATTTTGGATACTCTCAAGAGTGCTGAGGGTACAGTAACGTTCCACGAAACTACTTACTTAGGAGAATTCATGAACTTTTGGCCAATGGTGTTATATTAATCGGAGAAGGCAATGGCACCCCACTCCAGTACTCTTGCCTGGAAAATCCCATGGACTCAGGAGCCTGGTGGGGCTGCAGTCCATGGGGTTGCTAAGAGTCGGACATGACTGAGCAACTTCACTTTCACTCTTCACTTTCATGCATTGGAGAAGGAAATGGCAACCCACTCCACTGCTTGTGCCTTGAGAATCCCAGGGATGGGGGAGCCTGGTGGGCTGCCGTCTACGGGGTGGCAGAGTCAGGCAGTCGGGAAACCACCAAGCAGAAACTGAGCCTTATCTTTGACTCTTATCTCTCCCACATCTAATCTGTCTCCCTCTGATTTTCACTTGAGTAGTCTGACTTATTTCTTTGATCACCACCATTTTTCAGAACAATCAACATCCTTCTCATTTATGATAGCCCAAGTCCAGCTTCCATCCACATCCGATGTACTCAACACACTGCAGCCAAAATATTAATCCCAAAATGCAGAAAATTCCTGCGATTTCTCTGTATAAAGTCCTCTTGTGGATCCCCACTTCCTTCAGGAAAATGTCTACATTTCTTCCTAGGAATTTACAGGGTCCTAAAGAACTGGATTCTCTCAAATGCTCAGCAACATTTTTTACAAGATGCAAACTTAGGCTCTACCATTCAGCTGAGTGAAATTCTTTCAGTTTTGCAAACATGTGACTTCTGGGCTCTCAAACATGCTATATTTGCTCTCCCAGAATACTCTTCCTCCTTCCTATTCATCTATCATCCATTCCTGCCTCATTGTAGCTCTCACTTCTTTTGGAAGCCTAACTTCATGTCCTCCATCTTGCAGGTGATGAGACCAAGTTCTTGGTCATTTGGGGCCAAGTTCTTTCATCAGGTGGTTTTTTTTGTTTTTTGTTTTTTTTTTTTTTAAAGCAGTATCACAAAGACCTATTTGTGTACGTATTATCTCCCTCAGAAATGTAAACTCCCAGGCACACTTACATCTTGCTCTTCCACCCCTACCTTTCCAGTTTCTAGCATTGTCCCTGGCACAGAGTAAGCCCTCAATAAACATTTCTTGAATGAATTGACTGAATAAGCCATCCTAACAAATGGGCAGAGCAGATGGCTCGAGACTGCTTGATGGCACCAGATTAAGGTAACATATTTGCCGCCTGGCTTTCCCCCAAAACGAAGGAGACAGAAAGTAAGTGTGGGTTCATGACTCACCATCTCTTCTGACTGAATAGTACATATCCAAATCAAGTTTTAATCTCCATCAGAAGAATATATCCTTTTCTCCAGTATTATTCTTTCCTGGGCAAGAAGAGTTTTCTAAGCGTTTTAATCCATAAAGCACTTCCATGATTAAATTTAAGATTTGCTGTGCAATGAGACTAATACACCGAGGTGAAAGAGGAAAAATACTGGTAAGTTTTAAAACATGTTAGGATAATTGGGTTCAACATGCGTAAATTGCTTTCAGATGAAAGGCTCTAAGCAACTGTTAAATTATAAACATTGAAAAAAAAAAAAAGAGTTCTCTGCATCCAATCTGGAGAAGAAAGGGTTTCCATTTGTACAGCAAATTAGAATCAGGTATTTCTGTAAGTCAGCAATTTCTTTTCTTTTCTTTTTTTTTAAAGCCAGGGAAGTTCTTTTGGCGTTTGCTGTGTGTGATTCAGAGAGGGAAGCGCCTTGGTGACTGTGGAAGCCGTTTTCGCCTCGCACTTGTCCACAGCAATTACATTGGAAGGGGTCCTAGACTTGTGGGGTGTGGGATGTGGGATAAATTTGGAGAAAGACCACAATATGTAAACAAAACCTGCCAGTTTTCCAAAATACCCAACCACAAGACTTCACATCTTGGCAGCTGAGAAAAAGTCAAATGTGCTTTATTCTGACAACAAATTTTATTCTCAGCAGGGAGAATTATGAATCCCCATTAAAGCAAGCAACTACCGATAACCAAAAGTTAACAAAATTTTAAAATAGCCTAGGTAGTAAAGCTTAGCCAGCTCATCTTCTGAGACAGTATTAATCAAGAAACTGAGGGCAGTAATGGAATCTTTGAAGCCTTGTATTTTCAAAATCCTTCAGATTAAGAAATCCTCCAGAAGGTGAGTTATTTCTGAAGATAGATTATTAGCATAAGCTGCTTAGTTTCTGTTGATTAAAAAAATAATAAAAAACATCTAACCTGCAGCATCATCAGCTGAATGAGAGCATTTGTGTCTCAGACAAGATTTTATGATGATTTTTAAGTTTACAGTGTCCTAAAAGGGTTTTATTTTTATACCCCCATTGTCACATGGCTTTGACTAATGAGCTCACTCCTTTAAGGTAATCAGGGAGTCAGAAATAGATAATCCACGTCAAAGCATTGCTGTATTTCCCCAGAATTTTAATATTTCTGTTGGTTCTGAGCAAGGAACTGGTTTGAATCTCAGATGGTTTTCAACTTAAACCGTGTTCATTGTCAACTAACATTTAAACAGGGCCAAGGGAGCTGTTCTTCCTCCCAGCCTTCTGGAAGCAAATGGCCTGCCGGCTTTCTCCCTGAGCCAGAAGTCTCCAGAACTGGGTCTTATCAAGTCTGCAGATCCAAGGAGAGGTAAACAGCTTAGCTGTCCTGATAGCATTGCTTTGATCAGTTGCCAGCCAGGAAACAGGATAAGCATGGACCAAGAGGTCTACAGTACCTTTGCTAAAGTCTGAAGTTCAGCAGTGAGGATGTGGTGGGCCTGATAAAGCCCCTGAAACAGGCATAAGGTAGGAGAAATTCCAGTTACTGTCTCACAAGGGAGTTAGGAACCATAGATGAGGACCACATGGTAGGGATTTATTAAAATGCTGGCATTATTAGAAGTAAAATACCTGTTTTTTTAAGTCATATTTATCCATCTGTCCTCTCATTCATCCAAGAAATATCTGCTGAAGATTTACTATCTACTCTTTCCTAAAATGATCAGTGCCTGGCACTGGGAGAAGGGACAGTCAATGAGAACTGTTGCTGTTGTTGAGTCACTACGTCGTGTCGGGCTCTTTGTGACTCCATGGACTGCAGCATGCCAGGCTTCCCTGTCCTTCACTATCTCCTGCAATTTACTCAAATTCATGTCCATTGAGTCAATGATGCCATCCAACCATCTCATCCTCTGTCTCCCCCTTCTCCTTTTGCCTTCACTCTTTTCCAGCATCAGAGTCTTTTCCAGTGAGTCAGCCCTTCACATCAGGTGGCCAAAGTATTGGAGCTTCAGCATTTTTTAAAATGCTGGAGTGATTAGAAGTAAGATGCTTGTTTTTTACGGCATAGTCATTCATCTGTTCTCCCATTCATCCAAGAAATATTTCCTGAGGATTTACTACCTACCCTTGTCTGGAGTGAACAGTGCCTGGCACTGGGAGATGAGACAATCAAGGAGATTAAGACACTATCTTCATAAAACTTCCGGTCTGGCAGATGTGTAATGTGTCTATATATGTATGTGTGTGTATGTCTCTAAATATAGAGATAGGGAGATAGACAACAAAGAATTCACTCTTTGTGGGGCAGGAAAATCTAGAGAGTTGTCAGGGGAAGAGAGGGCCTTGCTTCCCCCTTTCCCACTGAAGAAGTTAGTAGGAAACCTGCGTTCTTTTCTACCACCAGCATCCAGAACCAGACATGCTCTTTTCTAGGAATTTCAACTTTGAGGGCACATGACAATGGCTCAGAAACAAATTGACATTCTTCAGAAATGTCATGCCAACAGAATTCTGAGTCCAATAGTGTAGCAGCAGGCTCAGTGATGAAGTTCTAGACAGACAGTCACCCACGTGTGACTTGGCTCATCTTTCAGCTGCCCAGCCTTGGGCTTCCTGCCAATTTCCCTTCCCTAAGCTTTCAGTCATCTTGTCAACCTCTCTCCTATTTCTTCTTGAGCTCCAGTTGAACAGAGTTAGTGTTTGATGGTTGCCAACAAGAATAGATATTTGCAGAAGAGGAAGCATTAAATAAAGAGTGCTGGAATTATTCATTCATTGCAAACACAATAAGTGCTATGAAGAAAAGGTGTATTTGTCTTTGGAGGTAGCAAGCAAAGAAGATATTTGGGAAGCCTGAAGGATTTTGTTAGTGATCCCAAACAAAGATAAGGCAAGCTCCAAGCTCCCAAGGCAGGGGGCCCAGGTTCAATCTGATCATTTAACTAAACCCCATATACCGCAACTAACAAGCTCAACTGACACAAGGAAGATCCTGCAAGCCAGAACTAAGACTCATAGCGGCCAAATAAATAAATACAGAAATACATAAATATTTCTTCAAAAAAGGGAAGCCTGGGACTCATACTACACCTAGACTGGAGGAAAAAGTCCTCCAAAGAAACAACAGGATGCTAGAGTTACTGAAGGAGAGCAATTGAATCCCTGGACCCCAAGCACAGGAAGAAAGGACTGCACTGGGATCCAATATGGTCTGTAAAGATGAATGGCAGAAAGATCTCTGTAGGGTTTCAACGTTCTGACTAGGGTAACCTTTGCTATTCATTCATAAACAGCAATTCAAGAAGAGTCTCAGGAAAGATTTGTATTCCTGCACTTCATGCAGTCCCTCTATCCAAGTGCTGACAGCTTTATGTCTCCTCCATTCACACCACGAGGGCCCAGTGCAAGGCCCCGTCCCCTCCCCTCTTGCCTGGAGTCTCAGGTTCTAGTGTTTCACCCTTCAGATCAGATCTCTCCTTTTTGTTTTCTTTTTAACCATCCAGGTGATCACTCTAAAATACTATGTAATTATGACAATTCTCTTTCTTAAATTCCTTCTGGACCCACTCCATCCCCCAACACCTAAGGAATGAAATGCATGTTCTTTAAAAGCTCTCTCTACTTGTCTGTTTCCCCAGCCTTACTCTTCTCTCTCATCAACTGCAACTTTGACTTTTAGCAACATTGCCCTCTGTGTAATTCTCCAGACATACCAGGTGGTTCCATTCCTTTGTGCCTTTCCTGGGGCTGAAATACTCTTCCCCATCCCATACTCCTTTATCTGCCCCCAATTGATTCTAATTCATGCTTAATGAATGAGCTCAGAGGTTATCCTTTTCTTCAGAAACTTTCCTGAAACCCCTGGGTTGGATGAAGAGCTCCTGTAGCCACTTGCCTATATCTCTGTCATAACACATATCATATTTTATTGACATTATCTTTTTAAAAAAAATTAATTTTTTACTTGGCTGTACAGAGTGTCAGTTGCAGTACGTGGTATCTTTAGTTGTGGCATGCAAACTCTTAGTTGCTGCATGTGGAATCTAATACCCTAACCAGAGATTGAACCTGGGCACTCTACAGTGGGAACATGGAGTCTTAGCCACTGGAGCACCAGGGAAGTCCCTTGACATTATCTTTTTAAATGTTGGTCTTAGCTTAGGCTACATGGACAAATAGACTGGATAACTTAAGCAACAAGGATTTATTTCTCACAGTGCTGGAAGTTGGGAAGTTCAGACTCAAGATGTCAGCCAGTTAGGTTCCTGATGAAAGCCCTCTTTCTAGTTGGCAGGTGGCTGTCTTATATTTTGATCTGGCAGAGGGAGACCATCTCTCTCATGCTTTTCTTATAAGGACACTAATCGCATTCATGAGGGCTCTACATCATGACCTAATTACCACCCAAAGACCCCGTCTCCAACATATGAACTTCGGAATGACACACTCAGCCCATAATACCCCAAAGATTTTGTGTCTGATTTATTTTCATATCCCCAATATCTAGAATACTTCCAACCAAAACTTAGGCTCTGAAAATAATCTGTGGTACTAATTTATGTATATCATGTTCTCGGTAACATCAGTTAAAAAGTTATAACCTCTGGCTTTATCTAGGACCTTGACTTATTTGATATGAATTTTTAATGTTTCTCCAAGAGCTGTCTCTTCCATCTTTCTCTTTGATAATTTTAAAAATCAGTAGGCTCTTCCTAGAAAAGTTAAAAGACAGGGTTGATGGAGAATATAGCAAGATAAGAAAAAGAAATATGAGGGGGTAGTGTTGCTGCAAAAAGATGAGTCACAGATGGAGACATTTGCAAAATGAAGAAGGAAAGAGTAGGAAATGAGAAGGCTTAATTATGGTGCATGATTCAACCACAGATGAAGCTGCTGTTCTTACTTCCAGTTTCCTCTACTTCTATTTAAAATGAATAAATCTGACTTTCTAAAGTAATCTATTTCTAGTAACATATATTCGTCCCTAACATGAATAATTCCTGTCATGGGCCACGTCAACCTGAGAAAGGCAAAAACCAGATTCCTGACAACACTTGGCCTGGGAGCCCCTGTTTTAATTCTCTGGGCTGCTCAGGAGACAAGCATGGTCCTCTGTAAGAGGAGTGGGTCCCTGTGGTCCTCTGTTAGAACCTCAAGGTCCCAAGTGCATCACTCTTTTTCATCTCTGCACAAACTCCACCAACAGGCCTCGATCTTTAACTGAGGATGAAGAAGGGTCAAACTGCCCAAAGCAGAAGGTTCTGGTGATAGATAATTCTGGGTTAACCCTCAAGTCTATCTCTTTTCAGTTTGTATGCCCTTAACTTCCCCAGGCTCTGTTTTCCCATTTCAGAGATGGGGACATACTGGTTTCCAACTCACAGGATTTTGTGACAAGTGAATACTAATGTGTATGTGATGTTCTGAGCTCTGTGACTGGGATGCAGTGAGTGTGTTGAGTAGAAGATACATGCTCCAGTTCCTGCCAGCCACAAGGAATCCATCTGGGCCCATGGTGACTTATTAGGTCATGTAACATGAGGGCAGATACCAACCCCTTCCTTCTGTGTCACCTCTGCTGTGTCTCCCAGGTAACCAAGTGTGCCTCATCATCTTCCTGGGATGCGATGAACCTCACTCCCTGTCCAGCAGCAGCACTGCCTCTCTGGAGCATGGGAAAACTCTTCTCTAAAACATGCTGGATTCATGGTTGCACTTTCAACCTTTCCAAGTCTGGCCACATCTGTGTGTGCTTCCACATGGCTCAAATGTAGAAGGGTGAGTAAGCCTGACTGATTATTCCTCTTCTATATCTTAATCAGTATTCATGGATTCAGTGATTCTAGAACATCTCGAAATGTTTTTTTTTTTTTTTTTTTTTACAAATGTCAATGGTGTACCATATATGTGGATCCCAGGTCTTCAGGAAAAATTCTGTGCATCAACTAGAAACACATATATCTTTTTTAAAGTTTTTTTTTTTTAATATGAACCATTTTTTTTAAGTCTTTATTGAATTTGTTACAATATTGCTCTGTCTCATATTTTGGTTTTTTGACCATAAGGTATGTGGGATCTTAGCCCCCGGGATCAAAAGTGTCCCCCTTGTGTTGCAATGTGGATTCTTAACCAGGAGATCAACTGGGAAGTTCCAAAACAGATAAATCTTAACTGAAGGCAGCTCATAGGGTCCTGTGTGAGATTTCCTCAAACAGGCTATAGACCCTTGCTTTGAGGCACAGCTCCTCTGTGAAGTCCTCCTGATTTTTCTCAAATAGTGGTTGCTNTTTTTTTTTTTTTTTTTTTTACAAATGTCAATGGTGTACCATATATGTGGATCCCAGGTCTTCAGGAAAAATTCTGTGCATCAACTAGAAACACATATATCTTTTTTAAAGTTTTTTTTTTTTAATATGAACCATTTTTTTTAAGTCTTTATTGAATTTGTTACAATATTGCTCTGTCTCATATTTTGGTTTTTTGACCATAAGGTATGTGGGATCTTAGCCCCCGGGATCAAAAGTGTCCCCCTTGTGTTGCAATGTGGATTCTTAACCAGGGGATCAACTGGGAAGTTCCAAAACAGATAAATCTTAACTGAAGGCAGCTCATAGGGTCCTGTGTGAGATTTCCTCAAACAGGCTATAGACCCTTGCTTTGAGGCACAGCTCCTCTGTGAAGTCCTCCTGATTTTTCTCAAATAGTGGTTGCTGTTTGTTTTTCTGTACCTTCAGAGCATTGTATGTGTAACTCATCATTTATCACTTTAGACTTGGTCTCCTTCAGTAGCCATAGTTCCTGAATACAGATTCTCTCTTTATCTTTGTGTCCCTACTACTTACGTGTTACGGACTGGCGTGCAATTACCTCTCAATCATTTTTCCCCGTAAGAACGCACTGGTGAAAGCAGTACCCATTCTGCACTGGCAATTTCCAAATCATGAACCTATGGGATTGAGTTTTACCTGCTGATTCCACTGCGCTTAATGTGGATAGACTGCTCTGCTCCTGTTTTCACTGTAGAATGTGTTCCTGGGCTCCTGCACTGCCCTGGAGGAGATTCCTTCTAGACTATTCTAAGGCTCCTTAGATTCACATCTCCCAAGGTCTTGGTTCTTAAGTCAAATCTTATCCTGAGTTGTGACCTCTCTTTGCCACCCATGTGCAGTCTCTGGGTGGGGAAGATCCCATGGAGAAGGAAATGGCAAACCTCTGCAGTATTCTTGCCTGGAGAATTCCATGGACAGAGGAGCCTGGTGGGCTACAGTCCATAGGGTTGCAAAAGAGTCGGACATGACTGAACGACTGAGCAATGACAAAGACTCATCTTCGCTAGAGCTTCTCGGGTACTTGCTCTGACCTTACCTAGTGAAAGATTTATGCCTCTTACTGTTGGTAGATAATCACAGAAATCTAGCTAACAGCCAAGCAGATCTACCAAGACTACCAGAGCAGGTTATTAAAGAGAAATTCTCAGATATGGGGTCAACAGTAAATGTGCCTTGCCCCACTGCCTGTTGCACCCTGGAGCATTAGCCAGGGATTCCAGAGGTATGAGCGTCAATCTCCAGAGAGGAACCATAGACCTTTGAACTGAGAGACTGGGAAATACCAGCTGTTCCCTGGCATAGTCAGGGACTGACACACACCAGCACTATGATGGGTGGAACCTCAGCTCTGGCCCTGGCTCGTTGGCCAAGCACCCATGGTCACAGAAACAAACATTTGGGAATCCAAGCTGTGTGGCTGAAATATGGCTAACTGGTTGGTTGATTTGTACATCCATAATCAAAGACCCTGATGCTGGGAAAGGCTGAGGGCAGGAGGAGAAGGGAGCAACAGAGGATGAGACGGTTGGGTGGCATCATCGACTCATTGGTGGCATCATTTGCTCAAACATGAAAACATGAGTTTGAGCAAACTCTGGGAGATGGTGAAGGACAGGGAAGCCTGACGTGCTGCAGTTGATGGGGTTGCAAAGAGTTGAACATGACTGAGTGCTGGTTCCAAATATGAAAAGGAGTACATCAATGCCGTATATTATCACCCTGCTTAACTTATATGCAGAGTACATCATGAGAAACGCTGGGCTGGAAGACACACAAGCTGGAATCAAGATTGCTGGCAGAAATATCAATAACCTCAGATATGCAGATGACACCACCTTTATGGCAGAAAGGGAAGAGGAACTAAAAAGCCTCTTGATGAAAGTGAAAGAGGAGAGTGAAAAAGTTGGCTTAAAGCTCAACATTCACAAAACTAACATGGCGTCTGGTGCCATCACTTCATGGCAAATAGATGGGGAAACAGTGGAACAATGTCAGACTTTATTTTGGGGGGCTCCAAAAGCACTGCAGATGGAGACTGCAGCCATGAAATTAAAAGATGCTTACTTCTTGGAAGGAAAGTTATGGCCAACCTAGATAGCATATTGAAAAGCAGAGGCATTACTTTGCCAACAAAGGTCTGTCTAGTCAAGGTTATGGTTTTTCCTGTGGTCATGTATGGATGTGAGAGTTGGACTGTGAAGAAAGTTGAGTGCCAAAGAATTGATGCTTTTGAACTGTGGTGTTGGAGAAGACTCTTGAGAGTCCCTTGGACTCCAAGGAGATCCAACCAGTTGATTCTAAAGGAGATCAGTTCTGGGTGTTCTTTGGAAGGACTGATGCTAAAGCTGAAACTCCAATACTTTGGCCACCTCATGCGAAGAGTTGACTCATTGGAAAAGACTCTGATGCTGGGAGGGATTGTGGGCAGGAGGAGAAGGGGATGACAGAGGATGAGATGGCTGGATGGCATCACTGACTCGATGGACATGAGTTTGAGTGAACTCCAGGAATTGGTGATGGACAGGGAGGTGCTGCAATTCATGGGGACGCAAAGAGTCAGACACGACTGAGTGACTGAACTGAACTGAACTGAGTGACTGAACAACAACAAATTATGGTTGGGGTAGCACTAGCCCTCCCCCGGCATAATCTATCGGATTCAGGTCACAGATTACATAATGTGCTGGATGGTGACATTTGTCATCCTTCAGTCCTCTTATCACAATCCATGGCCTGAATCACTCTGCTGCAGCTGCTTTCATGTGGCTTTCTAGGAGGTAAGCCTGTGGGTGATTAGTACTGGATAAAGTAAGTTCTGAGTTTTCAACGGACTTAATCCCTATGTGGTCCTAACTCATTAGCATCTGCAGGGCCTAAAGTAAAATTAATGGATCAATTTCAACCAGATTGAAGTAATTCTTATGGACAAAGTCACTAACACTCCTCTCTCTAAAATAAAAGTGGTTATTAATCCCATGAGGGCAGGAGCTCTATCTAATGCCCTAATGAATCCCTAGTGTCTACTCAACTGTTTTTGTTGAATGCATAAAAGAATGAATTCTCAATTATGGGAATTAGTACTCTTGCCTGGAAAATCCCATGGGCGCAGAGCCTGGTGGGCTGCAGTCCATGGGGTCGCTGAGTCAGACACGGCTGAGTGACTTCACTTTCACTTTTCACCTTCATGCATTGGAGAAGGAACTGGCAACCCACTCCAGTACTCCTGCCTGGAGAATCCCAGGGATGGGGGAGCCTGGTTGGCTTCCATCTATGGGATTGCACAGAGTCGGACATGACTGAAGCGACATAGCAGCAGCAGTAGCAGCAGACCTCATACTTGTTTAACATCAAAGAGGATTCAAATATGTTTATTATTTCTGGAAGTATGATCCCAACATAATGATAATAAAAGCTAGTTTTTAAAAGGCTCATCCTTCCCAGTGGCTCAGAGGGTAAAGAATCTGCCTGCAATGCAGGAGACCCAGGTTCAATCCCTGGACCAGGAAGATCCCCTGGAGAAGGGAATGGCAACCCACTCCAGTATTCTTGCCTGGAGAATCCCCATGGAGAGGAGCCTGACGGGCTACAGTCCATGGGGTTGCTAAGAGTCAGACCCAGCTGAGTGACTAAGCACACAGCGGCGTAGCAATGCTACTCAAAGCCAGTCGGTGCGCTGATTTTGATTGTTGTTTGTACGATGAGGTCAATACAGAAATCAAGACCAAGTGTTCAGAAAAGTTTATAGTAAGTTCCCAGGGTAATACATGTCTGTGGAATCTAATAATAAATATATTAAGGGTTATATTTTCTATGCCCTATATTTTGGGTTACTTAACTTTTCTAGTAATGAAATTCGTTTGTGTTGCATTTGAAACAATGTAATCCATAATGGAGTAAATGTTAAAAGAAAAATACACATTGCCCTTTTGCCTCAGTTTGCTTTTTCTCTCTCTCTCTGTGCCTGTGTGTATATCTCTTTCACTCTCACAGACACACACATGCATATACACAGACAAACACACACACACACACACACGGTAGTAGGAACAACTGTGGGGGCTCTAAGAGACAAGATTATGTTCTCAAGGGTGTATGGTAACTCTGGTTCTGTCCCTGATTCCCAATAGGAGCAAAAGGGAATAATTATCCTGCCTGTGACTGGGCAAGTTACCTGATTATCATCCAAGGAAATTTGCCTCTAGTAATGGAAAAAGCTGCATGGTTTTAAGTACCATCTTCCTGTGGCATTCTTCCCAGTAGGATTATCTATTGCTGTTTAACAGTCAGCTCAGTCAAGCAGTTTTGACCTCACAGAAATGTGAAGGACTCTTTATTCTACCTACTCCCTGGTCTAACCCTGATGTCAGATGTTCCAGTGTTTATGGGATATCAGAGAGAAGGAGAAGCAAGTAGGAGAGAAGGTAGGAAGCTAAAAAGAGAGAAGAAAGCAAGGAAAGAGAAAGAAAGAAGGAGGAGGGGGACCAAAAACAATCATCTCATAGAAACTGTACTAGTGCCATTAACTTAAAATTACAAGTTTTTCATTTCATGCCAGGAGAAGGTTGCATCAATCTATATACAGCATCTTTAGGGTTTATACCTTACCACACTGTGTTTGATTTCTAGCAATGCCACTAGTTATACCCCACCATGGTGTTGCAATATTTTGACATTGTAATTTATACAAAAATATATATATTTGGTCATTTAAATAACCCAAATATACTTTATGTATATTTGGTCTTTGCCTACAGTTCCTGGCTCATACCTCCCAAAACTCCTGGTGGTGGTGGTGGTGGTTAGGTCACTAAGTCGTGTCTGACTCTTGTGACCCCATAGACTATAGCCTACCAGCTTCTCTGTGCACACGATTCTCCAGGCAACAATACTGGAGTAGGTTACGATTCCCATCTCCAGGGGATCTTCCCAATCCAGGAATTAAACCTGGGTCTCCTGCATTGCAGGCAGATTCTTTACCAACTGAGCTATAAACTCCTGGAATAGCTGCAAATTCATTGAGACTAATACAGGTGTCTTTTGTTATGTTAGTGAGGTGGCTTTTGGCCCGAATCAAGAATGGAGGCTGGTTGCTAGTGGGGCCATTAGAGCCTTGGAGTTTTCAGTCTTAACCCTTGACCTTGGAAAGGGGAGAGAGAATGGACATTGAGCTATGAAGCACAAGCTGGAATCAAGATTGTGGGAGAAATATCAATAACGTCAGATATGCAGATGACACCACCCTTATGGCAGAAAGTGAAGAAGAACTAAAAAGCCTCTTGAGGAAAGTGAAAGAGGAGAGTGAAAAAGTTGGCTTAAAGCTCAACATTCAGGAAACGAAGATCATGGCATCTGGTCCCATCATTTCATGGGAAATAGATGGGGAAACAGTGGAAACAGTGTCAGACTTTGTTTTTCTGGGCTCCAAAATCACTGCAGATGGTGACTGCAGCCATGAAATTAAAAGACACTTGTTCCTTGGAAGAAAAGTTATGACCAACCTAGACAGCTTAATAAAAAGCAGAGACGTTACTTTGCTAACAAAGTTTCGTCTAGTCAAAGCTATGTTTTTCCAGTAGTCATGTATGCATGTGAGAGTTGGACTATAAAGACGCCGTCTCTAATAGACTGGAAAAGAATTGAGTTGGATTGCAGGACACCCAGCCACTGTCTGCAGCATCGTTTGTCAGTGTGCACGGGGGAACCCATATGTTGAATTTGGTGATAAAACCCAAAATGGTTCTTGACCTCAACAGTTGACTTAGACAACAAAAGTAGAGGAAAGTGTGTAGAACTGGGAACCAAAAGCCTTGAGCTCCAGTCTTGCTTCTGCCATTAATCAGCAGAGTAAAGGTGTGGGAAAGCTGCCAAGTCTTGTGAGCTCTATTTTCTTCATCAAAAAATTAAAGAGTGTGACTTGACTCTTTCTAAGTTTCATGCTACAACTGTACTTTTTAAGAAAACATTCACTTGCTTATATTTTTTCTCAATTTACTTACCTAACAAAAAAATTAAAATCTAGTATTTACCTTTTGCCTTTGGTTATTTAGGATGAGGCAGAGGTGAGGGGGATTTGTTGGTTTTTTTTGTTTTCTGCATATGACTTTGGCTCTGGGCTCATAAATATTTTGCCTCTCAAATTCTGCACATATGAGAGTATGTGTGTAAAGAAGCTAGCATACTGAAGTCTGCAGTAAGTGTGAGCTGTATTTATTAACTTCAATAATTAAAATATTTCCTCATCTAAGAAAGCTGAGTTTATAAAAGAAAACTGCATATTAGACAGGCTTCCCATGTGGCACTAGTGGTAAAGAATCCATCTTCCAGTGCTGGAGAGGTAAGAGACACAGGTTCGATCCCTGGGTCAGGAAGATCCCCTGGAGGAGGGAACGGCAACCCACTCCAGTATTCTTGCCTGGAGCATCCCATGGACAGAGGAGCCTGGCAGGCTAGAGTCCACAGAATCACGAAAGTCAGATACAAATGAAGAGACAGAACTTTGCACACATGTTAGATGTCTGCTTTCCACATTAACTTTATTCTTCATGCTATTCAGGAACTGAAAGGCTGAATGATGGTTGAGACTGTAGTAATTTGGAAGGTACCTCTGTCGTTAGAGTTTGCAAGAGGTGCTTGTGGAAAAGGATATTTTCACAGTGATTTTCCCATTAACCTTCTTAAATTGTTCAAATAATAAATATTATTCCCATTTACTGTCTGATCAAGCAGACATTAGTTCTCTGCCCACTGTTCAAAAAAGACACCGGTCCTTTAGCTGTCTTAAGAGCATTAAGGAATATAAACAGACTTCTCTGATGGCTCAGGTGGTCAAGAATCTGCCTGCAGTGGAGGAGACCTGGGTTCGATCACTGCATCAGGAAGATCCCCTGGAAGAATGCATGGCTACCCACTCCAGTGTTCTTGCCTGGAGACCTCCATGGACAGAGGAGCCTGGTGGGCTACAGTCCATGGGGTCACAAAGAGTCAGACATGACTGAGCAACTAACATACACACACAGCAATAGAAAAAGCTATTCTTTCCCGAGGGGGGAAAAAAATCTATTTTCCCCTCCAATGGCGAAAACAGAATCTTTAAAGTCTCATAATGAAGACTATTTCTCTTTTCCTGATTTCTAATACCATTTTCCAATTAAAAAAGATCCAGTGCTCATTGGAAAGTTGATTCTAGGGTTGGGATGGGAAATAAGCAAGATGAACCCCGAGTATCTTGTGGTACCAGGAAGTAAGGAAGTGCTCAAAGAAAGAAAGATAAGGACATATCACAGAAGAGAGAAGCCAACTTGGAAGGCCTCCCAGTGGTCAAAACTATAATGGTGGGAGCAACCAAACAAAAAAACATAGCACTAGATAACCCACCCACAGTATATAGACTAAAGAATACATAAGCCATTTAAATAAATAAATGGAGGAGAAAATTGTTTTTCTCACAGAAGAATTCCAATATATACATATATAGGTATTCTCTCCTCCAGGAGAAGGAGTTCAATTGTCTCCCATCCCCACTCCCACCATATCCTTGAGTTATGACTGGAATTAATGACTTGCTGGGGCTTCACAGATGACTCAGGGGTAAAGAATCCACCTGCAATGCAGAAGTGTGTTTGATCCCTGGGTCAAGAATACCTCCTAGAGAAGGAAATGGCAACCTACTCCAGTGTTCTTGCCTGAAAAATCCCACTGACTGAGGAGCCTGGCAGGCTACAGTCCAATAGAACACACATACATACATGCTAAGTTATTTCAGCTGTGTCTGACTCTTTGTGACCCAATGGACTGTAGCCCACCAGGCTCCTCTGTCCATGGCAATCTCCAGGCAAGAATACTGGAGTGGGTTGCCGTGCCCTCCTCCAGGGCATCTTCCCTGAATAGGGTATAGAAAGGGAAAAATAATAACTTTACAATGGACAAACCTGACAAACAGTGCCTTAACCAACTGATCAAGGTTAACATCAGCAGTGATAAAGCACTTTGATGTCACTTATCCTCTGATAAAACGTTATGAGAAGGGTATTTCACTTCTATGATGTTCTTCTCAAAATCTGTAAAGCCAGTCTTGGTCATAACAAAGCACCAGACAAACCAATCTTGAACATTCTACAAAACACCTGCCCAGTTTTGCTCAAAAATGTCAAGGTCCTTAAAAACAAGGAATCTGAACAACTGTCACAGCCAAGAGAAGCCTACGAAGACATGAGGACTAAATGTAACATATCTGGATGAGATCCTAAAATAGCCGAAAGGATTTTAGAGAAAAACAAGTGAAATCCAAGTGTGGAGTTTAGTTAATAGTAATGTATGACTATTGGGTCCTTAGTTGTGATAAATGTAAAGTAAGATGATAGCAAAGGGGACAACTTACCGAGGGGTGAACAGGCACTGCCTTTATAAACTTTTTTTGTAGATCTAAAACTACTGTAAAGCAGACTTTACTTACAAGTTTCTCAAAAAGTGAATATTCCTTGATAGTTTATGTGGAGGCATTTACAACCACTTGACTGAGAGCAGGCAAGAACCCAGCACCTAATACAGGGTCTGGCATACCAGATGCAGTTGACAATCTCTGTTGAATAAATGTAATGGCTGCTAAATATTTATAGATTATATAAGCTATTTATTTGCAATTAAAAAGAATTTTGAAAAATCCTTACATTTTAAGGTTGTGGGAGAAAACAGTATTTTCATTTACTTAATGTTTCCAGAAGATATTCAAACCAGGGATAATTTTTTTAAAGTTACTTTATGGCAGAGGCCATCACAATATTGTAAATTATTCTCCAATTATTATAAATAAATGTTTTTTCAAAAGAAAGTGACAGAGGAGGTGGCCCATGTAATCAATCAGTGACCTTTCAGGCCAACCAGGAGCATTGCCCTGAGAAAAAAGGGGAAGAGCCTGATTAAACATAGGTATATTTCAGTAAATGCTGGAGAGGGTGGGGGAGAAAAGGGAACTCTCTTGCCCTGTTGGTAGGAACGTAAATTGAAACAGCCACTATGGAGAACTGTATGGAGATTCCTTTTAAAACTAGGAATAAAACTACCATATGACCCAGCAATCCCACTGCTGGGCATATACCTTGATGAAACCATAATTGGAAAAGACACATGTACCCCAATATTCACAGCAGCACTATTTACAATAGCTAGGACATGAAAGCAATATAGATGTTCATTGACAGATGATGGATAAAGTTACGGTACATATATACAGTGCAATATTATTCAGCCATATAAAGGAACGCATTTGAGACAGTTCTAGTGAGGTGGATGAACACGGAGCCTGTTACACAGAATGAAGTAAGTCAGAAAGAGAAAAACAAATTTCTTATATTATGTGCCTATACAGAACCTAGAAAAATGGTACTGATGAACCTATTTGCAGAACAAGAATAGAGACACACACGTAAAGAACAGACTTAAAACACAGCCGGGGAAGGAGAGAGTGGGATGAATTGAGAAAGTAGCATTGACATGTCTACGCTATCATGTGTAAAATAGATTAACTAATGGGAAGGTCCTGTATAGCACAGGGAGCTCAACCTGGTGCTCTGTGACAACCTAGAGGGGTGGGATGGAATGGGGGGGAAGGGAGGAGGTTCAGGAGAGAGGGGACATATGTGTATTTGTGGCTGATTCATGTTGCTGTATGGAAAAATCCAACACAATATTGTAAAGCAATTATCCTGCAATTAAAAAACAAACAAAAAAAAAACCCCCAGAATGTCCCAAAATATACAAGGTAGACATATTCAGGTTCATGTCTATAAAGGAAGTTGATATCTGACTTAATTATTAAAACAACCCAATTTTGGCAGCAAAAAATTAAAAAGTAAGTATGGCTTCCCTGGTGACTCTGATAGTAAAGGTACAATCGATAGTATGAAAGGTATAATAGTAAAGGTATGTGAACTTGAAAAATTGATACTGTTTTCCCTTCTTCCTTTTGTTTGTTGCGTATTTTTCCCCTTTGTGATCTTTCTCNGGAGGTTCAGGAGAGAGGGGACATATGTGTATTTGTGGCTGATTCATGTTGCTGTATGGCAAAATCCAACACAATATTGTAAAGCAATTATCCTGCAATTAAAAAACAAAAAAAAAACCCAGAATGTCCCAAAATATACAAGGTAGACATATTCAGGTTCATTTCTATAAAGGAAGTTGATATCTGACTTAATTATTAAAACAACCCAATTTTGGCAGCAAAAAATTAAAAAGTAAGTATGGCTTCCCTGGTGACTCTGATAGTAAAGGTACGATCGATAGTATGAAAGGTATAATAGTAAAGGTATGTGAACTTGAAAAATTGATACTGTTTTCCCTTCTTCCTTTTGTTTGTTGTGTATTTTTCCCCTTTGTGATCTTTCTCATGTTCCATTTTTCTTCTTTCTTAGTCCCCTGATTACCTTCTGTCTTTTTCCCCCTCTCGTAACCTGGCACCCCCAGACTGAAGATTGGTTCACTTCCATGTGAACAGCTCAGCCTCTCTCTTCTGTTCTTGGCATCTGGCTTTGGGCTTTCTCATTGCTTATTAGCATTTTCTCTAGGGACCCTTGCTGTTGTTTAGTCTCTAAGTCATGTCTGACTCTTTGCGATCACATGGACTATAGCCTGCCCGGCTCCTCTGTCCATGGGATTTTCCAAGCAAGAATACTGGATTGGGTTGCCAATTCCTTTTCCAAGTGATGATCGACCCTGCATCTCCTGCATCGCAGGCAGATTCTTTACCACTGAGCCACTGGGGAAGCCCTCAGGAACACTTATAAGCACTTATAGAGTACTCGCTCTTCCTTCTATCATGGATATCTGAAAACAGACATATCTCATCAGGTTTGTTAATTTACAGATCTGGAAAACACTGTTGACTTTGGTGGCAGAACTTATTTTCCCAGGAATAAAATGACATAAAGCCAGTGTTCTCCCCATTTAAAGTATATTCAAAGCAGAATTTTGTAGGAAAAAAAAATACTCGGCCAAACATTTTTATCCTTTGCTTTGAAATGTATTTTTTAAACCTTCATCAATTTTGATACCATTTTTATTGCCCAAGGAATCAGAAAACAGTTTCTGGTCTCCTACCTGGGAGACTCATTTAATCCTTCAAGACTCCATGTGTCCAGTTGTAATATGGAAATTATCTATAACACTTTGCATAACCAGAGAGACAGCCAAACCCAGTCATGGGTAAATGGCCCTTCCAGATATAAAATCTATGATACTAAGTTTGGATCAGTATTTGAGCAGCAACTTCTACGCACACTTTACTTTGCAAGTAAGTGAAGTTGGAGATGCCACTGAGAGTAGTAGAGTCTGAGAGAAGGCTTTAGCAGGTGGGGAGTGGTAGCCAGAGGAGAGGAGAGAGATCCCCAAGTTTTCGCTGCTTTTCTCTCTGAGATCAAGCACACCAATAACAGGCCAGTTCAAATGGGAATGGGACTCTCCTGCCAGTCACTCTATGATGTAACTGTCAGCCTCTGAGTCTACTAATGAGAATTTCCAGTCGTACCTCCATGTTGATTAGTAATTTATATACTTGAGTCGGATTTTTAAAGATCAAAGTGCATATTCAGATGGCAGGTGCGAATTCAATTTGGGTCATGCAGTTTATATCACTACTAATATATAAGTCTAAAAAAATTTAGAAAATCATTTACTGGTACACTGTCATTTATACCAGTAGTACAACGTAGTGAGATCTTCTCTTTTTTATTCTCACTTCCTCCCTCCTACCCCAAGCAGCTCTTAGCCTATATGGATAGTAGTTAAAATTTCCCTTGAAGGTTCTTTAGTGGTCCAGTGGTTAAGACTTCCATTGCAGACAGCTCAGATTCAGTTCCTGGTCAGAGAACTAAGATCCCATAAGCCATGAGGTGCAGCCAAAAAATAAAAAAAAAAGATACTTGAAATTTTCCAATCTGTGGTTTTCTTTTCCTTCTTCTTCTTCTTTTTATTTTTGTAAACTAACTGTATAATCAGACAATGTTTTTGGTGGTCTATCTGTCTTGTTCTTAAAATGATAATTTCTTACATATCTTTATTTTGTATAGTAAAGCATAGACCTCATAGTTGATAAAGTAGAACAGTAGGGAATTTTCACAAAATCATGATTTCATCTGTGTGCACAAACTGACCATTTCATTTTCCTATCGCCTACACATATTTCCTTCCTCAAAGGAGGAATGATAATATATTGCTCTCCCTTATGGGACTTACTCTTAAGTATTATTTGATTCAGTCCTCATATCATTCCTATGATGGGTAGAACAATGCTATTAACATGAGGAAATAAAATAAGAATTTTATATAGATGTAAGTGATAGGTGAAAAATTGAAAGCAACATGAATATTTAAACACAAGGTAGTCCACAAATCATTACAATCCATTCATTGGCATACTGCATGGTCATTATAAAGCATGTCTATAGAAATATACTTGTTACCAACATATATACATGTATTGATATAGAAAGTGTCAGTATATTACTATACAAGCATGTGTTCAGTATGTTCTATTTTTAAATTATGCATTAATATATAGATATTTATACCAAGAAATAAATATTTGGGAAGGTTTATTGAGAGATGAGTTAATACGGCAAATTGATTAAGAGCGTGAATCTACAGTGAGGTAAATTGAATTATAATTTCTGAATTTACCACCTAATCATTGACTATATAATTTTGAATCAATTACTTGTTCACTCTAAGCCTATGTCCTATTCTACAAAAAGTCAGATCCTTCCCTGGGTTAACACCATAGAGATCAAGTGAGATGTTTGTGGAATCTTTAGTTTAGTTTTCTGCACATAGAGGTTATTCAATAAACTTTGCAACATTAATGTATATCCCTGGGTCACTGAGTATGCATTATTTTGATTTCATTTTCCTTCTATGCATCTTTTGATTCCTTAAAATGATTTAAAACCTTTTTATTTTATCTTGTTTTACTCTGAAGAGCCCAACCAGAATACAAGAACTGTGTCTTTTGTATCTGAGTCTAGTCTTATTTCCATGTCATTCTGTGTCATTCAACTACAAATGTGACCAGGGATCATCTGATTAAGAGCTTGGATTCTGGAGACAGCCTGCTTTAATGGTGGCTTTAATGATGCCTCCACCATTTCTATCCAAGCAATCTTATTTAATCCCTTGAAGCTTCAGTTGGGCTTCCCAGGTGGCTCAGTGGGTAAAGAATATGTCTGCAATGCCAGAGACACACGCAGATGTGAGTTCAATCCCCAGGTCAGAAAGATCCCCTGAAAGATGGCATGGCAACCCACTCTAGTATTATTGCCTGGAGAATTCCATGCACAGAGGAGCCTGGTGGGCTAAAACCCATAGGGTCACAAAGAGTTGTACACAACTGAAAGGACTTAACACACATGCACGCACACACACACACACACAAATAGTAACTACATCAGATTATTATTGTGAAGATTGAATGAGATAAGGCATATGAAATTTTCAGCTGGGTGACTGGCATATAATACATATTCAGTTAATTTGCTACTATTACTGCATTATTTATCTGAGTCCATGGATGGACTGTGGGAATATGCATATAATACATATTTAGTTATTGCTACTATTATTACATCATTTGGGATTCCCTGGTGGCTCAGATGTAAAGAACTCTGCTGCAATGCAGGAGACCTGGGTTCAATCCCTATCTGGGTCCATGGATAGACCCTGGGAATCTGTAAGCTTTCTGAAATTTGAGGTATAATTTTGTGTGTGTGATGACATTTACATATATTGCATATTTAGAGGTCAAGGGTGAAAGTTCAATAATTTCTCAGAATGCTCCATGCACTCAAAATAGGCTAGGAACCATTGCTCTAAA
This sequence comes from Redunca redunca, assembly GCA_006410935.1. Taxonomy (NCBI): domain Eukaryota; kingdom Metazoa; phylum Chordata; class Mammalia; order Artiodactyla; family Bovidae; genus Redunca; species Redunca redunca. Next base: position 112,090 of record SJYQ01001064.1, on the reverse strand, counting down.
CACATACCCACAAAGCAATGGGAATGAACCACAGAGCAAGTGTCACTGCATTAGAAAGATCTCAAAGAAAATTTCCAGTAGAAATTTAATCAAAGGGAAATAGAAACAACCTCCCAACTCATTATTTAATCTTTATGTCACTGGCTTGGATGATAATCTGCTGGCAGTGCAGGAGATTCAGGTTCGATCCCTCGGTTGGAAGATCCCTTGGAGAAAGGAATGGCAACCCACTCCAGTATTCTTGCCTATAGAATCACGTGCACAGAGAAGCTGGCAGGTTACAGTCCACGGGGTCGCAGAGAGTCAGACAGAACTGAGCAACCCACACTTTTGTGCTTTCATCCAGATACTCATAGGATCTAGGAAGATGTGTCTGTGCAGACTTGCACACCTCCTTCCAGGTCTCCTCACTTCTTGTTCCTCAGGGTCTGCCTCCCTCTATTCAGGGGGTGTTCTTCAGGCAGCAATCTCTGCAGTGTGCACAGAGGCCAGAATCCCTGCCTGGGGAAGAGTTATGCAATTTCAAATGTTATACTATTCAGGGTTAAAATAGCTTACATGACTATTCCAAACTATTTTTCATATCTGTTAAGTCTGCACTTGAGTATTATAACCTTATTTTAGCCATGACAGGGGAAAAAAAAAAACAAATAATAATCTGATATTGGTCAGATAAGGTCTTCATCTGTGAACTGGCTGCTTCTATGTCCCTGCTGCTGAGCTAGTCTTGATTTTCGTAAGGATGTGCTTAAAAGCAGAGGTTGGAAATCATTCTAGATATTTAGGTGACCTGGACGTGACTGAATATTTGTACTCATGAGCATTTCTATGTTTACTTTTCTTAAAGTCCCAACTCCATAGCATTTATTAGGAAACCTCTCCCCATTATCCATCACCCCTGAGCCGCATGCCAGCCCCTGCAGCCTCCCCTACCTGTAAACCTCCAACTCTGCAAGTTTTTCATATTCTTTAGGTTCTTCCTTTTTTCTAAGTTTTAATGCGTATTTTGTCTGCTTAGAACACTTTTTGTCCTTTTCTCCTGCCCTCATTTTAAAACGAAGCAGCAACTCCTGTTTATTCACAGGTCACTCAGATGCTGCCTCCTCAGAAAGTGTTTGTTACTCCCAAGTATCGAGGCTGTGACTCTCCTGTGTTTTCTGGTAGCACGGAATGTGTCTTGCATTTCCTCATGCTGTATTGAAATGTCCCTTCTCCTTGTCTGGATCCACACCAGACTATGGACAATGACAGCGGGGTCCCTGTCTAGGCCATGGTTGTGTCTGCACCTAACAGCGCCTTGCAGCATATCAGACATCCAAAAACTAGTTGTGAATTTTAGCTATTTGTTATTTATCGACTCTATGCTGGATAATATTTCTAGTGGAAAAAGACAAAAGCAAGAGAGAAAGAGAGAGTAGAGAAAGGAAGGAAGGAAAGAAGAAAGGAAATTTGGTTATCTATGGAATTATTTTGCCAGTAAATTCCTTTCTGAAATATTAGATATTAATTCCATTATACTGCACTGAAATTGCTTCAATGAAAGAATTAAGAACTGTTATTCATCTTTGTTTCTTTCTTTCTTTTTTTTTTTTGGCTGTTATGCTTTTAATGAATGGAGGCAGATACAAAATGCATTGATGCGAAAGAATGGCTTACATACTCATTAGCATAGCGATTAATGTTAATTTAGGGAGACACAATCTGTTAAGCCTCAACTACAAAGTTTCCCGCAACCTCAGATAACGGAAAAGCTGCTTCAGTTTTTACCCACCACCTTTAGAGTTCTAAATGGTATCTGGAAGAACTAAAAAGTAACAGGCTCCTTTCAGCTGTGGTTAAGAACTCTAGTGAAGCTGTATGGCAGTGACACTGGGCCTGCGACGTTTCCCCAAAGGGGCTTTCCAGATGACCGCATCACAGACTTGAGAGGTATTTCCAATAGCAGGCAGGTTGAGTGGCTTAATAGTTTAAAAGTGGGTAGCTAAGATGTCTCATTTTAGAGAACTTTAAAACATGGTATAGATACCACCTCTCTCCTACAGAGAAACTTTTTAAAGCACGGACATAACTTTAAGGATACTAAGGAAACATCGATAGTTTTCATAAAGCTTCAGTAAACACCCCAAGGCACGTGTTCAAAACTTCCTATTCACTAAAATGTCACTGCATTATACTTTTATTAGAGGTATAGGTATGCTATGCTTGCAGTGAGCGGACATTTAATTTATGCCTAGTTAAGGCACCAACATATTTCAATAATCAGATATACTGATTATAGTGAATATAATTGACTCTCAAAGTAAATGAACACATAAATTATGTGGATGGATTATTGTATATATGTATATATACAGATGTCTTACTATTGTATGTTGTCTTTGAAGAATAGATCGTTATTTCTTCTCCACTGAGAATTCTTTAGAAGAGTCTGTACTGTATGTAAATGTGTACATACATTTTTACAGCTGTTTCATATTTGAAAGTGAAGCTATTTCCTTTCAAAATTAGATATCTCTTCAAGACAGACGACTGTTTTTAATGGTAACAGATTTGGGGGTTATTTTGAAGAACTATTAATGCATTACTTGTGAGAGACTATACAAGATTGTTGAAAACATCAAATATCTACTTCCAAGCATAGGCTTCACAGAACAGAGCACCACTTTTATTACTAATGGCACTTAGATTCATCACTGAGACTTTTAAGGTGTCTTTTGAGAAAACCTATGGGGCTTGGGAGTGTGCTCTTTTATTAGGGGTTTTTAAATCGGGAGTGTAATAAGCCAGTTAACAGTTCTAGAACTGGAAACAGGTCTTTGGAAAAATCTTTTCACTCCTGTATTTTCTCTTGGTTGCCCCTGTTCCCTTGGGCTTCAGGTGATCTGTCTTCTGTTTCCTGTCTGTCAGCTTTCCTTATCTCTGACCATACTACAGATTTTAATTTGTCTCATCTTGTCTTTTTGTTCCTGTCCCATGGCCTTCAGCCAACATCTGGACTTGACATCTCAAGCCTGGGCTCCCACCTTGGCTATCAGTAGCCATGTCTTGGGCTTGACAACTTCCATTTCTATTCTATTTTCCCTGTTACTAGCATGATTACGGTTGACTCCATGTCCCACAGTTTACATTAGACCAGCTAAATCAATAATGTGATATTTTTAATATTTTCTTATGATAATGCTTCATTGCTGACCTCCAACATAAAATCACACTTATTTCCAGGAAATCAACACTGTTTTGTCATAAACAAGTGATAGGCATGAAAAAAATTTTTTTTTTCTTTCTACAGTGAATATATGGACCAAAAGCCATTGCTAGAAAGAAAATTGTTTCCAGTGGATAAAAATGTGAGTCAGAGGCAGGACAAAGACTTGATTCCTCATTCTTTTGCTTCAGAGCAGGGCTTCACCTTACAGAATGGGGAGCATCATAATTCCATTTCCTCCATGTCCTGTGACAGTATTACACATCACTATTTACACACTATTGGTGAAGGTCAGACCTGGGCCACTTTTGCCTTCATCTGTAGCTAGTTTTTTTTCTATCTACAAAAATGTATAAACTGAATTTTGATAAGTAGAAACATGTCTGCACTGAGACTCTGTTTCTTAGCCATGCAAACATTGTTTTAGTCACAGTCCTAACAAGTTTGAGTCTTTGAATCTTCATAATGGCTTAGAAGTAATACATAGAAAATGGTCATAGTATAACACGAAGCATATTGAAATGTGGACGCAGACAGCTGAAACAGCCTGTCTGCATGAAAAAAAATAAATAAATGAATAGAAGTTTGGGGTCATTTTATATAAAGATGAAATAATCTATTATGTTTCTCAAAAGACAATGAAAGCATCAAAGCAATGTAGGACAATTCAATAACTGAGATTAAATTAGGCTCATTCTCTCTTTGAAGACGTAGATGAGTTTGCAATGTATTTGAGACTGTTTCCAGCCCAAATCCCCCTCCATCCAGCAACCACAGCCCTATTTCTAAGACAAAAATGTCATCCTGTCATTTCCCCCATTAGAACCGTTGAATGCTTCCCTTTGCCTGGAGGCTAATAATCCAAACTTTTTAGACTGGTATACAATGCTCTTCACAGCCAGATTGTCATTTATATTTCTTAGCTGGGCCTCTACTACTTTTCCACAAGACATAGCTTAGTATGTGCTAGGTTTAAGACCTAGAAATGGCTCTGAAAATAGTAATCATAATAATATTCCTTGACTGTTCGCTATTTCCAAACATAATTTTAAGAATTTTTGAACACTATCTTACTTCATATAAAAAAAGAATATTGATTATTTTATAGATTAGGAGACTGAAGCTCAAGTAAAGATTAACATTCAAGAGTTTACATGTACTAAGTAGCCAAGGTCAATGTTAACCAAAAAGTCTGATTCCTAGTAGGTAGTGGCCTCAAGTTTTTTGCCCGAGACCGCAAGAGCACCTGTGGTCATCCTCTTATGAAAGAATGGCTTCCACTTTGCCATCCCTGAGTCAGGATTTCCTTAAAAAAAAAAATCAATAGGAGAAATTAAGATTATTTCAGTGTGTTGCTCAGTAAGATTTATAACTCAAAGACACATTGGGTTAATGTGTAACAAAGCATGTTATCTGTTTGATGGGGTAGACAGAAAACAGAGGTCCTGATGCACTTCGAGTAATTAAAGGGTCTGTGACACATCTTGAAAGTGAACAGTATGAATTCCAGTGCCCTGGCCAGATTCCAAGCCACATAATTATACCCTCCCCTTTCTACCTAAAAATTCTCCTCAGAGTTTCAACTGAAAAATAAATTCTTCACTTCCCATACTAACTGCTGTCATTGCAGCTTGAGACATGATTATGCTTCTTTAAGCAGATGCTTCCTATTTTTACTGAAGAATCGAGTTTCTCTTGCAAGATGGCCCAGAATAAAAGATGCTGTTCGATATACCTTTCCACACATCTTGGATAAATATGAGATGCATGGCCAACTTAATCCTAGAAAGGAGCTAGCTGGCTAGATTATTGAGTGATAAATAAACAGATATTAAAAACATACTAAAGTCAAGGTAATAGAAAATTAGAATTATAGGTACCCCTCCTTACAGGTAGCTTCCACATCTGTGGATTCAACAAATAGATCAAAAATATTTGGGAAAAAATTTTCAGAAAGTTCCCAAAAGCAAAGCTTGAATTTCCTGTGTTCTGGTAACTATTAATATAGCATTTACATTATATTTACATAGCATTTAGGTTCTATTGAGTAACATAAGTAACCTAGAAATGATTAAATGATTTAAAATATACAGGAAGTTGTGCATAAGTTATATGCAAATACTACCTCAAGTCATATAAAGGATTTGAGTATAGAGTTTGGCCCTGGAGCCAATCCTCCACGGATATAGAGGGATGAGTTTATTAGATTTATCTGAATTATTGTATGAATGCTTCATTTAAACTACAGCTTACCTCTTGTATAATTGGTGGCTCTGACCCTTTGGGTTGATTGTTAACAAGATGAAATAAAATGAATTATTTTAACTGTAACTGATTGAAATTAACATCAAGGGTCATTTGCAAGTTTCTCTAAACTGCATTATGCTTTGGCTTTCAAAGATAATTGAAATTTGTTCCAATGAANCATCAAGGGTCATTTGCAAGTTTCTCTAAACTGCATTATGCTTTGGCTTTCAAAGATAATTGAAATTTGTCCCAATGAATTATACTAGGATTGTTATAACCAACAGTAATTAAAGTAGATGTCTTTTTATTAAAAGTAATAATATCCTTTTACTACTCTATAAACTTGAGCAGAAATTCTTGCTAAATATTCATAAAGTGTAGAAACAGGAAAAAGAACAATCAGTTTTGATTGTACTTTCATTTGGAATGAACCACCAAACAAATTTATTAAGATTGCATTCTATATTAAATTAGTGAACTGCTGACCTTTCTTGAATAACGTCTTCAGCACTCTTCTCTCAAAAAAGAGGACTATGGACTTCCCAGAACTGCCAAAGAAGGAAATGGGACTAAGTCATCCGCCCCATTTTACTCTTGGGAAACAGGAGTCAAATAATTCCAGCATTGTGTTTTCTACTAAACTCATTGTATAATGGAATGACTTTAAATTTTAAATTAATTTTTGGATAAAATGACACTTCAAAGGAGTGTTGAACTTGTAATGAGGCTGCATGGTAGATGAAGAAGCAAAACATAACCAGAATAACCATAAGTGAAATGATTGTTCTGTGAATAATATTTGCTTTAATATGATGAATCCCTATCCATTCCAGGTCAAGAAATCTCTAGCCTTTCAGTTTTTTGCATCTAAAATTTTAAAGTGTTTGTTCTAATTCACTTCCCCAGAGTTTATCCTCTCAGCCAAACCAAGATTCCTAGTTGGTAATAATAGCTTAGTCTGTATAAAGCAGAGTAAATGGTTATGCCAGGTGTTAAACTCCCACTCTAACCATTATTATGTATGTGCTTATACAGTATAAACTGTGTAAAACAACTTATAGGGGTTTAGGTTCAGAATATATGCTGTGCATATTTTTTTTCTCTGTATGTATGTCCATATATACAAACACTTCTGTCTTTTCTGAAGAAGCAAAAACAAACAGACAAAAACTAGTATTAAACAGTTTCCGTTTGTAAGCTGAAATTTTGATTAAAAAAAAAACTTAGGATTTCATTCTTTTGTTTCATTTCTTTCAGTTCACTATTATCTTTACATGATGCACCTCGTTAATTGTCATTTTCTTCTTAAGGTAAATTACAGCCTTGTGAAATGGTCGATGCTACTCACAAAATGCTGTCAAACTGAATTATAGGAGCCTTTGATGGAGATAATAAAGATCAAATAACATTGCCTTCCTTTTCCAGATGGCATTTCTTTCCAAGATTTAGTTTCAATCAATACCATTATTGCTACCCATGCATTTTTGTCATTCCAACATCAACAAAAAATTCTTGTCTTTCTAACTTATGAGATAACTGTTTTAGCCATCAGAATATTTTTTTAATGTATACTTTTTAGTAGAAAGGTATTAATTTTGTAAATGCTATGCTGTACCCAACAGAGTCCTTGCTGTTGGGTGTAAGGACAGTGAGTTGTACAAATATCTTGCAGCATCACTGAGCTAGGACTAAAACACTAACACTGTGAGACAGAATTAGATATTCCAGTTTTTCAGCATATTCTTCTTTCTATACAGCATCACAGTAGCATGAATCATTTTAGAAATAATCCATGATTAATAAACGCATGTCCAAGGCCAATCCTAGTCAATCCAGAGGAGACTCAGAGGCTCAGTTTTTTCAGGAATTTCCCATGATGTCCCACCAGGTTGCCTCACCAAATTCTCAGTCATCAAGCACTTGATATCTTCAGCTTACATTAACCATGTTTATCATCATTCACATGAGGTCCTTCCCTTTAAATTGTAGTCCCCATTACAGCAAAGACTTATCCAACTTATCCAAGTAATCTATCTCCCTAGGACCTAGCAGAGTCCCTGACATATACTAATTGTTTAATTAATATATATTGAATGGATACATGATCAAAGACAGGGTTTTCATTTCCAGTTTGGGTCACTAATTTTAACTTATTTGGTTCTAGTCTAGAACAGGCCTACTTGGCAACATACAGCCCCAAGGTAAGGAAGAGAGAGAGATGGAGCAAACTGAAATCTCTATAGGGGTCAGGCAGGGCTGGTCATAGGGTGCAGGATGAGCCCTGAAAAAAGAAGACGATTCAGTTCGGTTCATTGTAGCCATGTGACAAATCCAGATCTGATTTTGTTTTTCCCAAAGAGAAGCTATTTCTTATATTTTCAAGTGAAGTTACCAGACTGGCAACACTTTCTGACTTTTTAAAAACACGTTTTAGGCCATCAGAATATGCCTGCTGCCTATTTCAGTGCACATCTAGCAAATATGTGACCTCTGATCTACGTCCCCTCTCCTTCTTCAGTGGATGGATTTATAAAGAAATGTTTCTTGGTAGTTACTGCTTCACTTGCTAAGATATCTACCTAGGACCCATATCAAAAAATTGAGATTAGAACCAAACTTTGTTATGTTCCTTTCTATGCTTTCTGGTTCTTTTGTTCAATTTTGACTTCTGTCTCTCAGGGGGTTCTTCTGATGATAAAAATGGTGCTATGCTTCAACCCCTCAGTGGCTGTGTCTGTTTTTATGTTCTGGTCCTGAAGAGAAAAATGGCCTCTTATAGTGAGTCATGTGCTCCTACTGACTGCAGTTAAAATAGCTACTGTTAATATCAGCTTTATTCACCTTTCCCTTCAAACTTGGGCTGAGTTTTATCACTCTTTCCCCAGCCATCTTGAAGTGACTGTTTCTTCTCTTCTGAAACAAGTCACGTGCTCCATTTTTTGTCATTCATATCCCGGACTTCATTCATTTTATTGTAAATCAGTTAGCTTTGGTTTTAACTGACTGAGAATTATTTGTTTTGATTCTTTATTCTTTGATACCCAAAGGTATTTATTTTAATGATGTTGACTAAGCACATCCTAATCTACTTGTTTTCCTCTTATATCTGCTTTGATTTTCCTTACCATCTCTCCTATTCTCCAAATATTTTAATTACAAATTCTGCCCCAACCATTAATAGATTTAGATACAAGAACATCTGTGCAAAGAAATCTGAAGTTGAACAAAATATTTTACATTTACTTAGAAGAGCACTGATCTGAAATCAGAAACACCAGTGCCACCACTTAGAAGTGACTTGGTCTTTGGCAAACTAATCTCTCCACAGTTTTGTTTCCTTATTCATGACTTGAGTATGTCAGCCATATAATTTTTATGGTGTTGCCATGAAGATTAAATGAGATAATATTTGCAAAAGTACTTTCAGGTTCAAAAGTACTACATAAAAATATGACAATATTATTAAGTGAAGCAAATTTATATTCTACATTTATTACTGCCTTGAAGGATAAGGTCACATCCTGCTGTGACTGTCTTGATGAAGGTGGTACATATTTCATGCTGCCTTTTCCCAGTTAAACACCATCTCCTCAAGGAAGCAAAGATATATGTTGCTTTTGGCTGTGCTCTGGAACATGGGTGTGGTCTAGAGGGTGGGATGCAAGAAGAATGGAGGAAGCAAGGAGCTTAACTTTTCTTGGCTTCGTGTTTTAGATGTACCCTTTTCTGATATTAGCTGGTCGTCTGCATTTAATGATTTCCTTTGTTTTACATCAATGACTCATTAATTGGTCCCTGAATGATGCCTGTTTTCTGCCCATTGGGCATACTTATTTGCTTGAACTTAGGCTCCAGTCTTGCCTTACTCTGACTATACCTATGTCCCAATCAAGGACCCCTAGTCTCATAAGAGGTTGTTACTCTCCCCATGGTATACAATTCCTGTCTTATGTGCAATTCATTGAATATCAAGTCTCATGTACACAGCCTGGTATGTGGATGCTCCAAGACACTGGATCTCAGCTCATATTCCTGTCCCCAGGGACTCTGACTCATTCTGCCTATTGGACCTCAGGACCAGGCACTAACTACTTAATCTGATGACCTGACCCTTTATAATTTTGCTGTGATTATTGAAATGACAACAAAAAGTTTAGAATATTGCATAAACTTAGTTGATAAAGTGGTGGTGGCTTTCAAGAGGACTGGCTATCAAATAGCATCATGTGCCATAGAGAAATTGTTCATGAAAGGAAGAGTCAATCAATGCAGCAAACTTCGTTGCTGTCTTATGTTAAGAAATTGTCCCAGCCACCCCGTCCTTCAGCAACCACTAACCTGATGAGTTGGTATCCAGCAACACTGAGACACAACCTTCCATCAGCAAAAAAATGACCTGATGACTTAAATGATGGCTAGCATTTTTTAAAACAATAAAGTATTTTTAAAATTGAGCTCTGTACATTTTTTAGACATAATGCTCTGGCATACTTAATTGGCATTAAGTATAACTTTTATATGCACTGAGAAACTAAAGACAATTCATGACTGCTTTATTGTGGTGGTCTGGAAAAACCCCACAGTATCTCCAAGGTGTATCTAAGCTTTGACTGTCCTGATTCTCAGGGTCCCGGAATCTTTGGTTTATGTCTGTTCTATATCTAACTGGAGAATTGATTAGCTTGCTCAGCTTCCTTCTTGCTAACTTGCTCCATATTCCAACCCAGTTTTTGACCCAGTTTCTCCACTCTTCAAACTTGGGGGTAGCCTATATGTGGAGGTTAAACTTAGTGCAAATAAGGATACTTAGAAACCAAGTATGATTTCATAAAAGGCCTGACAGCATAGGCATCTCCTAAGAGCTGAATCAGAATCAGCATTTTCATAAGATGCCAGATGAAGTTATTCTTATGCCAAATAAAGTATGAGAGGCACTTACTTAAAGCACTCACACACAGAAAGTATATAATATAATATATAATAAAGTATATCTATTATAGTTTAAGATA
>SJYQ01001064.1:81564-97151 GCA_006410935.1 Redunca redunca | reverse complement strand
TTACCGCTGAGCCACATGGGAAGCCAGGCTTCTGGGAGGTGGAGTCTATTGCTCTTATCCCAAGGGAACTCTGTTCCTGCTGCTGTTAAGCCACTTCAGTCCTGTCCGACTCTGTGCCACCCCATAGAAGGCTCCCCTGTCCCTGGGATTCTCCAGGCAAGGAGACTTATAGCAAGAAATTTAAATTAGAACCTAGAAAAGCATTGTGCCAAGCAGTATTATAAGTAATAAACTGTATATGTGACATACAGAAGATTCTTCTCCAAAGATGTTGAATACAGAGGATATGTAGATAATTGTTATAAAGGAATAATATTAGACATTTTCTGTTTCTTTTCAAAATTAAGGATTGCTTAACTTCTCAGGTTGCTTTCCTTGATTCTCAAGAATCTTTCATCTCTGGTCTGTGCTTGTGTACCCAGGTGAGTATCTGCTTTGCATTGTAACCCCCAGGAAGGCAGAGTCCGTATCAAACCCTGCATAACCACACCTAGAGAGAGAAAGTGGAGCACACGGATAGCTTTAAATTTCATGCCATAGTTGGACTCGAGCTTAAGGAAAGCAGGGAGCCATGGAAGGTTTTAAAACACTCTGCACAGGACTGAGTTCAGGTAACAGATATACCCTCTAGGGATATTTAGCTTTAGATCCACAACTGAGCCTCAGTATAATTGAAAAGAATAATGGGTTCACTTGGCTGCCCCATTCACATTTTTTCAAGCCCAAGATGTCCAAACTTGAACTTATTATCTTCTCTCAGAGACAGTGTTCATCTTCTTTCCAATTTGTTCCATTGGTAACCACACAGGAAATCAGAATCACTAACAGAGTACCCTTGGGATAAGAGCAATAGACTCCACCTACCAAAAGTCTGGCTTCCAAGGTGGATCAGTGGTATAGAATCTTTCTGCCAATGCAGGAGACACAGGAAACTTAGTTTCGATCCCTGGGTGGGGAAGATCCCCTGAGGTAGGAAATGGCATCCACACCAATAAGGTCATAATGGTTATCTTTATTATTTAAAGTCAAATTATTTTAAAAGTCCATTCTGTAAACCTTAATTCTAGGCTGGGAGAGGATAAATAATCTTATCTGAGAGGGATCATTCTGAATTCCTCTGCTATTAATAGAAATCTTAATGATTTGTCCAGGTCACTTAGGGAGGGGTGTGTGTGTGTGTGTGTGTGTGTTTCATAATTCTACTTGACATTACAGGAGTCCTCATTTGCTCTTTCAAAATATTGACCCTGAATTTATTTTGAACTGACTTGAGTTCACAGCGCACCCATCAATATTTTTGACCTACCCTAGTGTTTCGGGTGAATTCTTTACCCTGACACAAATCAATAAAGAGACACAGTTTAGATAAGGCTTCCATTAGGCCTGATTTTTTCAGAGATAATATGTGACAGAGTAGTCAGCATCTTGCTTTTGCTTATGTGGTACTTCTGAGAACTGAACAGTCTGCCCTCAGGCAATTGCATCCCCAAGCCAAGGAGGGATGCACCCTCATATTGTGTTAATTGATTGAAAGGCCAAATGATCTATAGGAAAAGTTGCATCATTAAGTTAATTGAGGGCAAAGCCTAATTAGAGGGGAAATGGAGTAGACAGAGCCAGAGACACAGCAGGCCTTCATCTGTGATGTCAACAAACAGAGCTGGTAACTAGAACCAGAGAGACTGCAGGCCTTCATTTACATCTTCAGTTTCAATGTGAAAAAAATCCACTCTGTGTGTGCACGTGTGTGTTTGTGTGTGTGCATGCACGCATACGTGTTTGGCCAGGGGAAAAGCAAAAGTTTACTTACTTGGATGGAAATCAGTTCTTCCCAGGTGGAGCAGCCTACAGAGAATCAGTATGTTTTAAACAAGTTAACTGAATTGTATCTGTTCGAGAGGGTAGTCTGAAACACATTTGAATTTTAAATCTGGAGGACGGATTGATTTTATTCCCATCTGTAGAGTGGCCTTACAAATCAACCAAAAACAAAGATCGTTTTTTCCAGCTTGCATGTGGGCAGGTTACAACGGGGACTAATTTTGGACCTGATCATACTACCATTAGAACAGATGTGAAGTATTTGAACATATTTTGATTAACACCAATTTATCCTATAATAAAATAGTCTTCCTGAAATTGGTTCAAAATTATATTATGTTACAAAAGATAAGAAATACTCATTCCACTGCAATGCAAGTTGAAAGTAAAGATATCCAGCTTCTTCTACATTCTGTAACTGAACTGCTTCTTAGCAACCCCTGGTTCTTCAGGGATCTTCTTAGATTCAGAAGCCACAGTAGCATAAGTGGGAGTATTAAATTTTAGATGCTTCTAGAGTGTTTCAAATTTGGGGTTCAGATTTGAGCTGAGACAGGTGGTGGTGGTCAGAACATGTGTTTTTTATCCTTTCAGAAAACTTTCCGTGTCCAACTTGCCAAAGAGTGTACTTTTCTCTGACTGTAGCAATACAAACAAAATCTTTCACAAGAAAGACCACTCAGGAGAAATAAAGAATGCAGGCAGACATGTTTAGGCTATAGCACTAAGTTGTTAAAAATACATGGGTGTTATTATTTCTCAATTCAACTGTAGTCCTTGACTTTGTAAAAAACTGGCCCCATTTCTTATTTCTCATGGTTTTATACAGGTAAATATATATTATTATAAATATATAAATACACAGATAAATAGATACACAGATTTCTATATTTAAATAAGAAAATCATAGCAATATTAAAAAATAGAAAGAATGGCTAATAAAATATTTTAGCTAGGAAAGAGAAAAAGTACACAGTAATATTTCACTGAGCATACCAATTAGGAGCAACATTTGAGCAACAAATTCAAAATTATTTGAACAATAAAATCATACCTTTTGGGTATAAGGGCTTCCCTCGTTGTTCAGACAGTAAAGAATCCTCCTGCAGTGCAGGACACCACGGTTCAATCCCTAGGCAAGGAGATACCCTGGACAAGGAAATGACAACTCACTCCAGTAGGTTGTCTTGGAGTCTCCAATCTCCAGGCTGGAGAATTCCATGGATAGAGGAGCCTGGTGGGCTATAGTTCATGGGGTCATAGTCAGACATGACTGAGTGACTAACACTTTTGTATATAAAGAAGAATCCTAATGACCTTGGCCCAGAAACATAACAATTTGCACCAGTAGAGACTTAAAATTATATTGATAGATTGTGTTATTAGAAATTTGAATCAATTGATATTTTCAGACTTGGTTAGGAAAATTCTCTTTTCTTCCCTTATTTATTGCTCTGAATATTTAATGCTTTTCTGAACACATTGCTTTTCAAGTTGGACTCATGTGCAAACCACTGAAAATTTTCAAATTGTCAAAACCAGATCAAGAGAAAGAACTAATCACAAAGTTTCTTCTTAGAGGTCATGTGGTCATAACGAACAAATCTAGTCACAGCCACAGATCGTCAGAAGAACCATGCTGGCCTCTCTTCCAGTCTTTTCTTTGCAAACAGCTAAGACCACAAATATCATTTAAAAAGTAACAAAGGATAAGGGACTTCCCTAGTGGTTCAGTGGCTAAGACTCTGCACACCCAACACAGAGTTGGGGGACCTGGGTTCAATTCCTGGCCAGGAAAGTAGATCCCACACATTGCAACCAAGAGTTCACATGATGCAATTAAAGATACCTCATGCCACAACTAGAAGTTTCCACATGCCACCACTAGGACCTGACACAGCCAAATAAATAAATAAAGATATTTAAACAAAACCAAAAGAACCAAAGGAATCTATGGCATATTTTTTGATAGTTTCCCTCAGGCATAGGCCTGAGAGCAACTGGACTCAGCAAGTAAAGGTGGCACTTTTGTTTAAATACAGTGGTTGTTTCCTTTCCCTCTCACATTGCATTTACTGAGAGATTGTTGGAAGGCAATACACAAATAATTTCTGGAATAATAATAACAGCATTTTCTCAGACTTAATCCAAGGAGTATTGTCTTGATATGGTTAGTAGTAGTAACTTTTGCACTGCAAATCCATAAAAATCTTGTCAGGCTTTTAATATTTTTCTCATCACACCATCAAAAGTGAAAATGTACATCTAAGGTAATGTTTCAGCCCTCTGCTAGAGTGGTGATTTTCTTTGGTTCTATGCATGCTCAGTCATTTCAGTCATGTTTTTTTGTGACCCTCTGGACTGTAGCTGGCCAGGCTCTTCTGTCCATGGGATTCTCCAGGCAGGAATACTGGAGTGGGTTGCTGTGCCCTCCTCCAGGGGGTCTTCCCAACCCAGGGACTGAACTCCCATCTCCTGCATTGCTGGCGGATTACTTACTACTGAGCCACCTTTGCTTCTGCATCATGCTGTATTTGCTTCTGGAGAAATATAACTGTGGGCTTTTGCCACCTGAAGGTCTTGGAAAGACATGGAAAGTCTAGATCTCCTTGAGATTTTGATTCTACTGACTGAGCTGTAAAAAACTCCAGATGAAATTGGGAAATGAAGAATATGTGACACAGGCCTCTAAATCACAGAACTCCGAGTCTTGGGTTCCAAAATAAAAGAATCCAAACACTGTCACCAGCACTATGTTAAAAAAAAAAAAATCCATAACCTATCATATAGCACAGGGAACTGCACCAGATGCTCAGACTGACTGACAAGTGTGCAGTGTTGTTTGACTGCAGCCCCATGGACTATATAGCCTGCCAGGCTCTTTTGTTCATGAGATTTTCTAGACAAGAATACTGGAGTGGGTTGTCATTTCTTCCTCCAGGGAATATTTCCAACCCAGGGATTGAAACCATGTCTCTTGCATCTCCTGCCTTGGCTGGCAGATTCTGACACCAGTGACCTATGAAGGAAAGAAATCCAAAAAATAGGGAATATATGTATCAGTTCAGTTCAGTCACTCAGTCATGTCTGACTCTTTTCGATCCCATGAATTGCAGCACGCCAGGCCTCCCTGTCCATCACCAACTCTTGGAGTTCACTCAGACTCATGTCCATCGAGTCGGTGATGCCATCCAGCCATCTCATCTTCTGTTGTCCCCTTCTCCTCCTGCCCCCAATCCCTCCCAGCATCAGGGTCTTTTCCAGTGAGTCAGCTCTTCGCATGAGGTAGCCAGAGTACTGGAGTTTCAGCTTTAGCATCATTCCTTCCAATGAACACCCAGGACTGATCTCCTTTAGGATGGACTGGTAGGATCTCCTTGTAGTCCAAGAGACTCTCAAGAATCTTCTCCAACACCACAGTTCAAAAGCATCAGTTCTTCAGTGCTCAGCCTTCTTCACAGTCCAACTCTCATATCCATACATGACCACTGGAAAAACCATAGCCTTGACTAGGCGGACCTTAGTTGCCAAAGTAATGTCTCTGCTTTTCAATATGCTATCTAGGTTGGTCATAACTTTCCTTCCAAGGAGTAAGCATCTTTTAATTTCATGGCTGCAATCACCATCTGCAGTGATTCCTCAGTGATCAAAGCAAAGAAATAGAGGAAAACAACAGAATGGGAAAGACTAGAGATATCTTCAAGAAAATTAGAGATACCAAGGGAAAATTTTATGCAAAGATGGGCTCAATAAAGGACAAAAATGGTATGGACCTAACAGAAGCAGAAGATATTAAGAAGAGGTGGCAAGCATACACAGGAGAACTGTACAAAGAAGATCTTCACGACCCATATAATCATGATGGTGTGATCACTCATCTAGAGACAGATATCCTGGAATGTGAAGTCAGGTGGGCCTTAGAAAGCATCACTACGAACAAAGCTAGTGGAGGTGATGGAATTCCAGTGGAGCTATTTCAAATCCTGAAAGATGATGCTGTGAAAGTGCTGTACTCAATATGCCAGCAAATTTGGAAAACTCAGCAGTGGCCACAGGAATGGAAAAGGTCAGTTTTCATTCCAATCCCAAAGAAAGACAATGCCAAAGAATGCTCAGACTACCGCACAGTTGCACTCATCTCACACACTAGTAAAGTAATGCTGAAAATTCTCCAAGCCAGGCTTCATCAATATGTGAACTATGAACTTGCAGATGTTTAAGCTGGTTTTAGAAAAGCCAGATTAACCAGAGATCAAATTGCCAACATCCGCTGGATCATCGAAAAGGCAAGAGAGTTCCAGAAAAACATCTATTTCTGCTTTATTAACTATGCCAAAGCCTTTGACTGTGTGGATCACAATAAACTTGAGAAGATTCTTCAAGAGACGGGAATACTAGACCACCTGACCTGCCTCTTGAGAAACCTATATGCAGGTCAGGAAGCAACAGTTAGAATTGGACATGGAACAACAGACTGGATATATGTATCAGTTCAGTTCAGTTCAGTCGCTCAGTCGTGTCTGACTCTTTGCGACCCCATGAATCACAGCATGCCAGGCCTCCCTGTCCATCACCAACTCCTGGAGTTCACTCAGACTCACGTCCATTGAGTCGGTGATGCCATCCAGCCATCTCATCCTCTGTCTTCCCCTTCTCCTCCTGCCCCCAATCCCTCCCAGCATCAGAGTCTTTTCCAATGAGTCAACTCTTCACATGAGGTGGCCAAAGTACTGGAGTTTCAGCTTTAGCATCATTCCTTCCAAAGAAATTCCAGGGCTGATCACCTTCAGAAAGGACTGGTTGGATGTCCTTGCAGTCCAAGGGACTCTCAAGAGTCTTCTCCAACACCACAGTTCAAAAGCATCAATCCTTTGGTGCTCAGCCTTATTCACAGTCCAACTCTCACATCCATACATGACCACTGGAAAAACCTTAGCCTTGACTAGATGGACCTTAATCAGCAAAGTAATGTCTCTGCTTTTGAGTATGCTTTTGAGTATGAGTTGCTCATAACTTTTCTTCCAAGGAGTAAGTGCCTTTTAATTTCATGGCTGCAGTCACCATCTGCAGCAAATTTGGAGCCTCCCAAAATAAAGTCTGATACTGTTTCCACTGTTTCCCCATCTATTTCCCATGAAGTGATGGGACCCGATGCCATGATCTTTGTTTTCTGAATGTTGAGCTTTAAGCCAACTTTTTCACTCCCCTCTTTCACTTTCATCAAGAAGCTTTTTAGTTCCTCTTCACTTTCTGCCATAAGGGTGGTGTCATCTGCATAGCTGAGGTGATTGATATTTCTCTCGGCAATCTTGATTCCAGCTTGTGTTTCTTCCAGTCCAGCATTTCTCATGATGTACTCTGCATATAAGTAGAATAAGCAGGGTGACAACATACAGCCTTGATGTACTCCTTTTTCTATTTGGAACCAGTCTGTTGTTCCACGTCCACTTCTAACTGTTGCTTCCTGGCCTGCATACAGATTTCTCAAGGGGCAGGTCAGGTGATCTGGTATTTCCATCTCTCTCAGAATTTTCCACAGTTTATTGTGATCCACACAGTCAAAGGCTTTGGCATAGTCAATAAAGCAGAAATAGATGTTTTTCTGGAACTCTCCTGCTTTTTCCATGATCCAGAGGATGTTGGCAATTTGATCTCTGGTTCCTCTGCCTTTTCTAAAACCAGCTTGAACATCAGGAATTTCATGGTTCACGTATTGCTGAAGCCTGGCTTGGAGAATTTTGAGCATTACTTTAGTAGCGTGTGAGATGAGTGCAATTGTGCGGTAGTTTGAGCATTCTTTGGCATATGTATAGCTAATTCACTTTGCTGTACAGCAGAAACTAACAACATTGTAAAGCAACTATACTCCAATAAAAATTAATAAAAAGAAAAAGTTTAAAAATCCATAGTTAATTTGTTTTTTAATTTTGAAATAATTGGTTTACACAGCATCAACATCTATAGGATTAATGTTTTATTTTTTCCAAAATGTTTACATTAAGTAGTCATAATGCTTATCCTCACATTGGGCCCTCATTCTTGGATTTTAGAAGAAGGGGGTTAGGGTTTTGTATTTTTTTCTTGAGTGCTATTACTCTCACGTGATGTGTTCTGGTCCTTTTAAAACTTCCATGTATAAAATTGAAACAATAATAATACATATATTTCTTTATAAAATTGTAAGAGTTAATGAAAATTATATGAGAGGGGATTGGGAGGATAGGGCAATCAGCATTTTCTTCAAGGGACAAAGTCTGTGTCTCTGGAGTCAAGACCCTTGCCCCGGGACCACACTGAAAAGACTCTAAGGAAGTGGAAAAGAGGGTAAACTGATAACAATAAAGGGAAGGAGGGAGTGGGTGTAGTCGTTAGCAGATAAGAGATTTCAACAAATCCCGGGAGTGTAGGAGCAGCTGAAAGCTGTTGACCAGGAAAACCAGAGAAACAAAGGGGGAATCCACATTCCAGACAGGACCCTGAGGGAGCTTGGTGGCTGCCAGTCTTCTTGACTGTGGAACTGTGGGCTCCGAGCTGACAGCATGGAGATTGGGAGTGAGGAAGGAAGCTAAAACAGGGGTATTAAAAAGGACTTCCATCTACAGCTAGCTCCAGCTCTCCCACCCCGCTTCCTCATCCCCACTGCAGGCAGAAAAACTGGAATTGCAGCCCAGCATTTACCTTCAGGCAAAACAGTGTAGGGCTTTATCCAGAAAAAAAATGAACGAGCTTCCCGTTGAAAGCTCAGACTTCCAGTGTGGGTGAGGAAGATAAAACTCCTTGCTCCAGTCTTGCAGAGCCCAGAGCATCTCTGGCTTTCTCCCTGCACATGTCCCTGCGGTAAAGTGAAGTCTGTCCATTGAACTGAAGTACTTCATTTCTATCCTGAGTAGTTTTCCCACTTGGGGGAGAAGCCCTTGTGGAAACTAACCTAGCTGCATTATAACTCCCTTCATCTGCTTCCATGGTGGCTCAGATGGTCAAGACCTGCAATGCAGGATACCTGGGTTTGATCCCTGGGCCAGGAAGATCCCCTGGAGAAGAGAATGGCAACCCACTCCAGTATTCTGTCTGGTGGTGGGCTACAGTCAGTCCATGGGGTCACAAAGAATCAGACACGACTAAGTGAGTAACACACATATCCACACTGGCTGTCTAAAATAGACATTCATTTTTCAGTTACAAGGGAAAACTAAGATTACTAGACTAATGTGAAAGACCAATAGTTTCAGCTATGATTTATTAGTACTTACTACTGCAAGGAGATTAAGCCAGTCCATCCTAAAGGAAACCAGTCCTGAATATTCATTGGAAGGACTGATGCTGAAGCTGAAACTCCAAAACTTTGGCCACCTGATGTAAAGATCTAACTCATTGGAAAAGACCCTGATGCTGGGAAGGATTGAAGACTGGAGGAGAAGGGGACAACAGAGGATGTGATAGTTGGATGGCATCATCAACTCAATGGACATGAGTTTGAGCAAGCTCCGGGAGTTGGTAATGGACAGGGAAGCCTTGTGTGCTGCAGTCCATGGGGTTGCAAAGAGTCAGACACAACTGAGTGACTGAACTGAGCTGTGCAACAGAAACCATTCAATGTCTTTACATTCTTCATTTATTTATATAATCCTTTTAGAAATAAAATCCCAGTCAAGCAGGTGCTATTAGAATCCCCATTTTACAACTGAGGAAACTCAGTCACATTAAAAGTTTAATCACATGTCCAAAATGAAACAGGAGAGAAAGGGACCGGTCACAGCCTTTAAAGGAATGGCACAGCCCAAGGACACAATATTGTTATGCCCAGAGTCCGAGTCCCAGAACTGAGAGAATAAGACGTCCACAGCAATGCAAAAGCATAAAGGGGTTTTATTGCTAGCTCGAGCTAGGACCCAGGTCTCACCCAAACGCACTGGGATCCGACAAGGGCCCCGAGCTCTGACTCATAGCTGCTTATATACAGGCGGTCCTGTGGGTTAGTTGGCATTACATGATTGGTTAACTGGTGCGCGCACGCGCACGCTTTCTAATCTTGTGTCTCGTCTTGATTGGCTCAGGTCGGACACTGAGGGGGCCCTCCCTGATTGGCTAGGACTATCCAGAAGTCCCGGAAAGAGGAGGACCTCCCTGATTGGCTAGGGCTATCCGGAAGTCCCAGAAACATGACTCAGGTATTTTGGCCTATTATCTCTTGCTGAGCCTGTCATGGCTCCCGTGAGGCCCTAACAAATATAAACTGATTAGAGCCAAATAGGTTCAAGATGACAGATGAATTGATGTCCTCCAGAACGTTAGCCTCAGTATACACTCATTGTAACACTTCAGCAAGCTAAATGACACACCCACAGGTGCAATCACTGTTCCAAGGATAACCATAAAGGTCAAAAAGTGGACAGTAGCCCAATTTCTAGAAATCCCCATTTGTTCCCCCAAATAGCTGAAACACTCCTCCTACTTGTTAGCCTATGAAATTACCCATTCCTGTAAAAACTGACAACCCCATACCTTGGGGCCTTCTGAGATGGCCCATGCTCTGTCTGTGGAGTGTGTTTCTCTTTAAATAAGTCCACTTCTTACCAATCACTTTGTTTCTCAATGAATTATTTCTGCTATGAAACATTAAGAACCTGAACTTTAGTAAGTCCTGAGACCAGTTGTGTGATCTCAGTGAAAAGACAATGGGTTCAGTTCCAGTCTGAATTACATGATTTCAAAAGCCAGAGTTAATAAGTGATAGAACTGAGCTTGAAAGCCAGAAGTCTTGCTCCCAGAATCTACATTTTTAAAAACCATGAAACATTACGTAACATTTTTTAAAACTACTTTTAACAGAGCAAAATAAATATAAATAATTCAGAAAATAGGGGAAAATGCATCTTTAATTATTATGCTCAAAGAGATTTGAGAGCTTAATTCTTGAAAATAGAAACAGCCAAAGGAAAAAAAGTTAGGTTTTAGAAATTAAAAATATGATTGCCAAACTTAAAAGCTGAAAAATAAAACATTAGGAGAAAAAGAACAACATAGAGATTTATTTCAGAAAATCCAAAATTCAGTTAACAGTAGTTCCAAAAAGATAAGCCATGAAAGATAGATGGGAGGAAGTTAAGGTTTATTAGAACAAAATTCCCCAATCTGTTGGGAATAAGAAAAATCACTGCATTTACTTTATAATTTTCCTAAAAATTATCTTATAAAATGTGACTATTTCAAACATTACAGGTGATACACTTTGGTTTCTGTGTTGGTTCATTTGTTGTACTTCAATAGCTACTCATGTCTGACTCTTTGCAACCCCATAAATTGCAGCACATCAGGCTTCCCTGTCTTTCAGTGTCTCATGGAGTCTGTTCAAATTCATGTCCATTGAATCAGTAATGCCATCCATCTCATCATCTGTAGCCCCCTTCTCCTGCTCTCAGTCTTTCCCAGCATCAGGGTTTTTTCCAGTGAGTCAGCTCTTTGCATCAAGGTATTTGTCAGTCTTAGTAGAATGTGTCATCATGAGAAACATTAAATTCGGGTCTGAAATTCACCACTCTAAAGATAGTCATTTAAGTAAAAGCTAGAGGAGGTGATGGAATTCCAGTCAAGCTATTTCAAATCCTGAAAGATGATGCTGTGAAAGTGCTGCACTCAATATGCCAGCAAATTTGGAAAACTCAGCAGTGGCCACAGAACTGGAAAAGGTCAGTTTTCATTCCAATCCCAAAGAAAGGCAATGCCAAAGAATGCTCAAACTACCACACAGTTGCACTCATCTCACACGCTAGTAAAGTAATGCTCAAAATTCTCTAAGCCAGGCTTCAGCAATACGTGAACTTCCAGATGTTCAAGCTGGTTTTAGAAAAGGCAGAGGAACCAGAGATCAAATTGCCAACATCTGCTGGATCATCAAAAAAGCAAGAGAGTTCCAGAAAAACATCTATTTCTGCTTTATTGACTATGCCAAAGCCTTTGACTGTGTGGATCACAATAAACTGTGGAAGATTCTGAGAGAAATGGGAATACCAGACCACCTGACCTGCCTCTTGAGAAACCTATATGCAGATCAGGAAGCAGGAGTTAGAACTGGACATGGAACAACGGACTGGTTCCAAATAGGAAAAGGAGTACATCAAGGCTGTATATTGTCACCCTGCTTATTCTACTTATATGCAGAGTACATCTTGAGAAATGCTGGGCTGGAAGAAACACAAGCTGGAATCAAGATTGCCGAGAGAAATATCAATCACCTCAGATATGCAGATGACACCACCCTTATGGCAGAAAGTGAAGAAGAACTAAAGAGCCTCTTGGTGAAAGTGAAAGAGGAGAGTGAAAAAGTTGGCTTAAAGCTCAACATTCAGAAAACTAAGATCATGGCATCCGGTCCCATCACTTCATGGCAAATAGATGGGGAAACAGTGGAAACAGTGTCAGACTTTATATTTTTTTGATTCCACAATCTCTGCAGATGGTGATTGCAGCCATGAAATTAGAAGACGGTTGCTCCTTGGAAGGAAAGTTATGACCAAGCTAGACAGCATATTAAAAACAGAGACATTACTTTGCCAACAAAGGTCCGTCTAGTCAAGGCTATGGTTTTTCCTGTGGTCATGTATGGATGTGAGAGTTGGACTGTGAAGAAAATTGAGTGCCAAAGAATTGATGCTTTTGAACTGTGGTGTTGGAGAAGACTCTTGAGAGTCTCTTGGACTAAAAGGAGATCCTACCAGTCCATCCTAAAGGAGATCAGTCCTGGGTGTTCATTGGTAGGACTGATTTTGAAGCCAAAACTCCAGTACTCTGGCCACCTCATGTGAAGAGCTGACTCACTGGAAAAGACCCTGATGCTGGGAAAGACTGAGGGCAGGAGGAGAAGGGGACAACAGAGGATGAGATGGTTGGATGGCATCACCAACTCAATGGACATGGGTTTGAGTGGACTCCAGGAGCTGGTGATGGACAGGGAGGCTGGTGTGCTGTGGTTCATGGGGTCACAAAGAGTCGGACATGACTGAGAGACTTAACTGAACTGAAAAGGCATCCATGATCTGGAAGAGTTACAAACCACTAGTCTGCAATAAAGTACTGGCAATTAGAAATGTTGGAAGCTGTTAAAGTTTCTATTTGAAATGACTCTAAAAAATTATCAAGGTCATTCTGACCCTCAGTTTTTTGGAGATGGCCACATGATAGCTACCATATCTTCAGTTCAGTTCAGTTCAGTCCCTCAGTCATGTCCGACTCTTTGCAACCCCATGAATCACAGCACGCCATCTTAGTGAAATACTATTCAATGAAAATTGTCTGTAAGAGGATATGCTAAATGTATTAGTTTCCTTGTATTGCTGTAACAAATAACCACAAACTTAGTGGTTTAAAACAACACTAGATTATTGTTTAGTAGTTCAGGAGGTCAAAAATCTGCAGTGGGTTTCACTGGACCAAAATTAAGGTGTTAGCAAGGCCATTCTTCCTCTGAAGTTTCGGAGATAGTCATTTCCCTTGCTTTTCCAGCTTCTAGGCATCATGTTCATTTTTAGGCTCATGGTCCTTCCTTTCATCTGCAGAGTTCATCACTTCAACTCTCACTGTCATATCCCCTCTCTGACTTGTCTTCCTATTTCCTTCTTATCATTATATATTGGGCTCAATGGATAATCTTGGATAGTCTCCTCATTTCAAGATCCTTAATTTGACCACACGTGCAAAGTCCTTTTTGCCATATAAAGAAACATATTTTGCAGGTTCCAGGATGTGGCTATCTTGGGAAAACTTTTATTCCATCCCCCACACTGAAGTATGAAGTTAATGTCAATAATAGAACTTAAAGACACACTTATCTTAAAAGACACCAATAAATTTAGTTAAAATGAATAAGACAATGATATGCATAAAATCAACCTTATTCTATGACTAACACCAAGAAAACACTACTTGACATATAATTACACTTGATTGGCATAGTGACTCAGGAGTTCACATTTTTAAAAAAATACTTTACTTTATGGATGCAATGTATTAATGAATATGTGGGATGGAAGAGGAGGATGGGGAAGTTAGGGAGGGAGGAAATAAAGCATGACTCATTTATCATTTTATATCAAAATGAGTCATGAAAGTCATAAAACGGAAACTTTTTTATCCACTGAAATAACTGAATTTGATAAAGTAATCCAAAGTAAAGGTCAAGAAAGCAGACTTTTAATAGCATATAATGGAAAGAGGAGCTTTAGATCGAGGTCCTATGTCTTATATGTGACCTTGAACAAGTAACCTAACTTCTATGAGCTTTTTATCTCTCTTTAAAATCAGTTCAGTAATATCTGCCTGGGGCTTCCTTGGTGGCTCAAATGGTAAAGAATCTGCCTGCAATGTGGGAGACCCAGATTCGATCCCTGGGTTGGAAAGATCCCCTGGAGAAGGGAATGGGAACCCACTTAAGTATTCTTGCCTGGAGAATTCCATGGACAGAGGAGCCTGGCAAGCTAAAGTCCATGGTCTGTCAAAGAGTCGGATGTGATTGAGTGACTAACACAAACACATAATATCTGCCTGACAGATAGGTTGTAAGAGTTTAATGTAATTCTATCAGTTTTGTAGTGAGCTGGAGTTATACATAGTCTTCACAGTCTCCTCCAATACCTTAACTGTCAATATAATATGTAACTGTCCAAGTTTACCTCTCATAAATTATCAATCTTCAGATAACTACAATCCAGCTACTCTAGTTTAGAAGTCACTAAGCTGGAGACTGGAGAGTGAAAAAGTTGGCTTAAAGCTCAACATTCAGAAAACAAAGATCATGGCATCCGGTCCCATCACTTCATGGGGAATAGATGGGGAAACAGTGGAAACAGAGTCAGGCTTTATTTTGGGGGGCTCCAAAATCACTGCAGATGGTGACTGCAGCCATGAAATTAAAAGACACTTACTCCTTGGAAGAAAAGTTATGACCAACCTAGACAGCATAGTGAAAAGCAGAGACATTACTGTGCCAACAAAGGTCCGTCTAGTTAAGGCTATGGTGTTTCCAGTGGTCATGTATGGATGTGAGAGTTGGACTGTGAAGAAACCTGAGTGCCAAAGAATTGATGCTTTTGAACTGTGGTGTTGGAGAAGACTCTTGAGAGTCCCTTGGACGGCAAGGAGATCCAACCAGTCCATTCTGAAGGAGATCAGCCCTGGGATTTCTTTGAAAGGATTGATGCTAAAGCTGAAACTCCAGTACTCTGGCCACCTCATGCAAAGAGTTGACTCATTGGAAAAGACTCTGATGCTGGGAGGGATTGGGGCAGGAGGAGAAGGGGATGACAGAGGATGAGATGGCTGGATGGCATCACTGACTTGATGGAGGTGAATCTGAGTGAACTCTGGGAGTTGGTGATGGACAGGGAGGCCTGGCATGCTGTGATTCATGGGGTTGCAAAGAGTCAGACACGACTGAGTGACTGAACTGAACTGAACTGAAGCTGGAGAGTCATCTTTTTAACTTTTTATGGTGTCATCAATTTTCAGCACTAACTTCTGAGGTTAATTCTAATCAATCACCCAAAATTAATGTAAATGCTTTGTCTAATTCAAACATATATGAAATTTTATTATGGTTCTCCTTATACTGGTTGCATGAAATTTTAGAGCTAAGTGATTTAAATATATAAATGTCATGATCTTTTCTTCTGCGAAAGTACTGTTCACCACCATTTCTAGCACTGCCTTCAATTTTCTAACATTCCAATACTTACTTCAATATAATACAAGGCACATTATACCTAATTTGGTCC
>SJYQ01001064.1:56120-81552 GCA_006410935.1 Redunca redunca | reverse complement strand
AGTATAAAATCTCTACCTTTTTTTCTTTAAATTTTTGAGACATATGAATATTCTTTCTGTATGCATAGTTAGAAATTACTTGACTTATATCATCAGTTTTGACCTCAGAATCTCAAGTAGATATTCAGGGAAAATAAATTCAAGTGAAATTATAAAATTTCAGCATTTAGTCTGATCTCTTAGCAATAGTTAAACTCTGTATATGCTAATGATATGAGTACTGATTTCTTAGAGAAATATGTGATAATTAAGGCCTATTGAAAACAAAGATTTCTGACGTTGTCCACTTAGGTATCCATTATCCACCTAACATACTTTTATAAAATGCCACATTTGTATGGTACTTCAGATATTTCACAAGTTCTAGCCAATATATGTCATATTATCCACATGCATATTTAAAACACTGTAATTTGAAATAAGGAGCAAACAGATTTGCAAATAGGATTTGACTCATGCATCTCACAATATCTGAAATGGTTTACCATTTCATAAACCTATAGTGTGCAAAGCAAATATATAAAGTTTGGTAAATATCCCTAATGGGGTGTAAGAATTTTGCAGGTGTTTGCCCAGGCCCAACGGAGGCTGATGAGTTCTCAAGTTTGAAGGAATTTGCCATTCCATCTTGAGACTTAAAAGTGTCTTTTTAATTTTTGGTAATTACATTCATTTCATCTCATAACATTTGTACATTTTCTACTCAGAAGGTAACTAATTCAAGTATTAAGTTGGATTTTTCAATGTCAAAAATAGTAAGGCACACAAATTTTTGTCTTAAGAGTTAATTAAAGTACAGTTAAGGAAGAAAATTATCGAAGAGGTTTAAAGAAATTAAGAAACAGCAATTTTTCTAACGAATGGGCCAAGGACTGCCAGTAATGGATGGCCAAGTATACTCATTAAAAATGCAGCTCTGTGGGCTGCCTGAACCACTCAGTCAAATTATGAAGGTTAATATCTGAAATCCTATTTGAGTAAGTGAATATGATTCACAAGTACACTATAGTCTGCAAACTATCCACTAAATCACAAATATTTGGATTGAATACTTACTATATATGGTGGTGGTTTAGTCACTCAGTCATGTTGGAGTCTTTGTGACCCTTTGAACTGTAGCTCGCGAGGCTCCTCTGTTCATGGAATTCTCCAGGCAAGAATACTGGAGGGGGGTTGCCATTTCCTTCTCCAGGGAGACTTCTCAACCCAGGTCTCCTGTAATATAGGCAGATTCTTTACCAAATGAGCTATGGGGGAAGCCCACTTACTATATACCAGGCACTATTCTAGGTTGGAGATTAGCAAACTAAGCATGAAGACCAAATCCAGACTACCACCTGTTTTATACAGCCTGTGAACCAAGAATGGGTTTTAATTTTTAAATAGTTTTAAAACCTCAAAAAAAAAAAAAAAAGAATAACATTTTGGGACAGATAAAGATTTTATGCAAGTCAAAATTTAGCCTGCAAATGCAGTTTTATTGGCACACAGCTACTCTCACTAATTTCTGCATCGTCTCTCTGCTTTCATGTCACAACAGCACAGTCAGATAGTCGCAACAGAGTCAAGTGGTGAACTCATTGGTTTTACACTACTGCTAAGCACAATACAAACAACAGTGACCCAGTTATAACTCAACAGTGTTTCCAGGATCATGCGTGTCACTGTACTGCATCTCATTTTATTTTGTTTATTTATTTATTTTTGTTTGTGGTGGATCTTCATAGCTGCGCATGGGTTTTTTTCTACTTGCGGCGAGCAGGGTCTACTCTTCGTTGGTTCCCCAGCCAAGCATTGAACTCACATTCCCTGCATCGCAAGGCAGATGTTTAATCACTGGACCACTAAGGAAGCCCCTAAAAAAGTGGATTTTGAGTGTCACACTTTCAAGGCACAATTGAATGTGGATTATTTCAGCATAGAATTGGATGGTTAAAGCATTATGTTTATTATGCAAACAGAGCGTGGCTATGCTAACAGAATACAATGTACTTCAACACCACCAGACCAAGCACTCATTTCAGTATTTCCAACTTGAAGGAGAACAGAAGTTGGGATAATTAGAAAAGTTAAAATATTTCATCATAGTACAATTTTGGGAGAAGGCAATGGCAACCCACTTCAGTACTCTTGCCTGGAGAATCCCATGGGCAGAGGAGCCTAGTAGGCTGCAATCCATGGGGTCGCAAAGAGTCTGACATGACTGAGCGACTTCACTTTCATGCATTGGAGAAGGAAATTGCAACCCACTCTAGTGTTCTTGCCTGGAGAATCCCAGGGACAGGGGAGCCTGGTGGGCTGCCATCTCTGGGGTCGCACAGCGTCAGACAGGGCTGAAGTGACTTAGCAGCAGCAGCAGCAGACTTAGCAGTACAATTTCTTCACCAAAATGAAGAGTTAAAATAAGCTGCAACCAAAAAATTTACATTTGTTAGCCATTCAAGGAAACCTATTTACTGATGGTGATGTGATTAAATCATGTTTGACACACTAACTAAACTAAACACACATGTCCAGAGGAAGAAAAACATTCTTTAGACTAATACTCTATTTGTGAGAATTCTTGGGTAAAGACTTGAGGACGTTGAGAGAAGTATCAATAGCCAATTAAAATACAAGGCACATGATTTTGAATAGTTTTCTCTGACTCTTTATGAATTGACAGATGTTAAAGCTATTTTCAATATTGATAATATTGACAATGCTCAGCCAGACTGAAGAACTAGCCACTAAGAATAGTCTGCATTTAAAAACTATAGGCAAGAATGTTCTCAAAGATGTTAACAAAATATTAATTCCATACAACATGAAGTGGAACCTGCTAAGATGTTTTAAACTAATGTTGGTAAAAATGTAAACAGAACAGAAAATGCTTATGGACAAATTTTAAAAGTTTTTGATGATGCAAAGTGTTTAAAGCCCGTGATTATTCATCAGCAGGGCTTTGCAGAAAATACATTAATCTTCTGTGTGGTTTTGAACCAGCGGTGATGACAGCAAATTTCCTTCACTCTGTGGGCTAACGAACATCACTGGTTCCATGAATTCTTGTTAGAAATAAAAGCTGAATATTCTGACTTGCCCTAAGCACAATAGCTTATTCTTTTAGCAGTGAGAAAATTTAATTGTAATTTTTTTTTTAGTTCAGTGCCAAGATGAAATTTTTTCTGAAAGAATTTACCCTCAACCAGTATTATCAAATATTGAATGGTCTTAGAAATTAGCTTTTGCTATAGAATTGATTTTGCCTCTTCATGAACTCAGGCTACACTAACAAGTCAAACAGCACCATCAGAGAAACTTGTACTACAATAAAGGCATTTTGACAAAAACTAACACTGTTTGAATCACAAGTAATGTCGAGGCTGCTGAAGTGTCAAAGCTGCTGAAGGTTAAAGAAAGGAGTGAGATCTCCATTTGCACACACATGTGTTGTGAATATAGCTTCTGACCGCCAGTAACATTTTCCAACATGATGTAAATCTGAAGGAAATTTCCGGATTTCAGAATTCATTTAAATATGTAATTAAGGATATCCAATATAGCATTCTATTGGAAGTTAATGCAAATATCAAGAGATGACTCTAATAGGATTTTATAAGTGCTTTCTAAAAGATGAATACACTCACTCAGTTGAAGTTAGATGCTAATGGATACACATGTCTGAAAGGACATTTTCAAAGATGAAATATCTAAAATCTCATACATTTTACCAAAATCATCATTTGTAAATCAGATAAACCTTTACAATCAATTTTGAAGACAGATAACTAATCTTGAACCCTAATTATGTGAAACATTATCAACCTCCTCCAAAAAGAAATTGTATTCACCTTGTTGGTAGACCTGTATTACAAAAACCTTACTTTATTAGTATTATTTTAGATTTTATCAGTGCAAAATTTGCAGAAATTTTTATTTAATATCATTGGGTTTTGCCACTGCTCACAACACGTAAAATCTTTACTATACTGACCCTCTCTTTTTCCTTTCAGTTTCTAGGTAGTACTTTATCTTCAAAGGTCTTGCCCTCCAGATACCTTTTCCTCAGTCTATGCTTTTGCCCCCAAATTATGTGCTTGCCCATAGCTCTTTTCACACTGATGCATAAAGTATTCATCTGATTCCCCATCAGACCACAAGCTCCTATATAACCAATCACTCTGTCGTCTATCTATTTATAAATATTGTGTTTTCATATTTATAATATCTGAAATACAGTTGATTCTTGAGTACCTATCTTCTCAGTCAAAGCTAGAACACTATATACAAGGCACCGAGCTCAACAGAACAACAAAGTAATTAATATTTACCAGATGTCTTCTGCTGGACGAGGAAATGGCAACCCACTCCAGTGTTCTTGCCTAGAGAATCCCAGGGACGGGGGAGCCTGGTGGGCTACCGTCTCTGGGGTCACACAGAGTCGGACACGACTGAAGCGACTTAGCAGCAGCAGCAGCAGATGTCTTCTGCAGCTTAAAAACAAACAAACAAAAAAAAAACCTTTCACGTTTTAGTCTCATGGCAACAGTTTTAGGTATCATTGCTCTTTTTTCACAAGTGAAGGATCAGAGATTACATTAGGGACGCTAGATCATATAACAAGGAAGTGTTACACCTAGATTCCACCAAGCCAGGTCTCTCAGTTATACCTCTGTGCTCTACAAATCCACCCACTAAGCAACAGTTGTCCATGAGAACCTGTTACTTTTTTTCTTGATTTCCAACTTCCTAAATCTAGTCTCATGAACCAGCTTCTGCTGCTGCTGCTAAGTTGCTTCAGTCGTGTACGACTCTGTGCGACCCCATAGATGGCAGCCCACCAGGCTCCCCCATCCCTGGGATTCTCCAGGCAAGAACACTGGAGTGGGTTGCAATTTCCTTCTCCAATGCATGAAAGTGAAGTCACTCAGTCATGTCCTACTCTTCAAGACCCCATGGACTGCAGCCTACCAGGCTCCACCATCCATGGGATTTTCCGGGCAAGAGTACTGGAGTGGGTTGCCATTGCCTTTTCTGGAACCAGCTTCTACCATGATGTTAATGGGTTCATGTACTCCCACTCATTCTCACTCCCCATAGAAAATATTTTGGCACCAATAAAGTATTCTAGGGAAGATATTTTCCACCAACCATATTCAGGGAATATTGTGATCTTTCCAAGGTTGAAGGGATTAGGAATGAAGCTACCTAGTTCAGTTGGTGAGATTCACCTAAGTAACTTTACACAAAAATTCACCATAAGAGCATATATTGACACTGTTACTTATAAACAGTAGTAGATGTACAGTAGTAATTTCTCTTCCCATAGTTTTAGTTCCCCTAGGTCAAGCACAGCCTGAAAATATTAAATGAAAAGTCCAAGAAGTAAATAATTGGTCTGTGTTAATCTCACACCATTCTGAATAGTGTGATAAATCTTGTGCTATTCTGCTGGGTGCCCCTGAGACTCCTCCCATTGTCTGGTGTCCCCTCCCCCAGCATACCCCCCTTGCCCCTTTAGTAACTTAATTGTGAACTGTCTTAGGTTCAAGTAACCCTTCTTTTACTTAATAATGGTCCCAGATTAGTGACCCTGGCAGTTTGGCTATGCCAAACAGAAGTCATAAAAAGTGTTTCTTTTAAGTGAAAAGCTAAAAGTTCTTGACTTAATAAGGAAAGAAAATAATTATATGTGAAGTTGCTAAGAATAAATCTATTCATCAAATCATGAAGAAGGAAAAAAAAAATTCATGCTAGCTTTGCTGTCACAGCTCAGACAGCAAAACTTACAATCACAGTGCATGCTGAGTGCTTAGTTATTGTTAACTAGTTTATTGTCAGAATTATTGTTTTATTCGCTATTTTTGTTAATCTCTTACTGCTTAATTTATAAATTAGATTCTAATGTAAAAGTATATGTGTAAGGAAAAACATTAGAGTCAGTTCTATCCACAGTTTCAGGCTCTTGGAAGATAGCCCCTGTGGACAAGGGGCAACTACTATAATGTGCAGCCCTTGGGCAAAGTATATAATTGAGACAGAATAAAGAAAATTTCAAGTCACAGACCTGTTTGCTAAGAATCCAGGGAAACTTTGCAGCAAAAAGAAAAAAACAAAACAAAACAAAAAACCACCTAATGATAGCTGCCATTACATTACTCATATTACATTACTAATGTAATATTAGTATTTGTTTCATTATTTGTGTGGGCTTCCCTGGTGGCTTAGATGGTAAAGAATCTGCCTGTGGTACATGAGACCCAGGTTTGAACCCTGGGTTGGGAAGATTCCCCCGGAGAAGGAAATGGCAACCCACTCTAGTATTCTTGCCTAGGAAATCCCATGGACAGAGGAGCCTGGTGGGCTACAGTCCATCTGATTGCAAAGAATCAGACACAACTGAGTGACTAACACTTTTGCTTTGTTGATTGAACACCATGAACTAGGCAAAGTGATAGGCATTTACTTTTCACGCCTGTGAACCCTGGTAAAGGCAAGTTTCTGTCTTAAAATGTGTAAAATTTCTATAAAGAAGAAAATGCCAAGATTCAGGGTTAATGCCTGAGTTCTTTCCTCAATTCATGCTATAGCGTCCTCGACTTAGATGCACCCTCCTCTCCAGACATACTATATACAGGGATCAGATTAGGAATTTTGCACCTTTGGAGGAGGAAAGGGAGGAAGTTCCTGTGTGTGTGTGTGTGTGTGTGTGTGTGTGTGTGTGTAGAAGTGGAGGAGTGTAACACAATAAAGAGACTCTGAGATAATGGACTGTAATGGAAGGCAGTGAAGTGATGAGGTTTATTCATCCAGACTTCCTCCAGAGATTCTGAGTATAGAGGAGACACTCACATGCCCTCAGAAATTCAGGTCTATTGCAGCCAGCATCCTCAGTACCCTTTTCCACTGTTTATTAGAAGGGAAGAAGAGTGAAGGAGAACTTAGGCCAGTATTAGACAGTATCTACAGTCTGCCTCAGAGAGAGGATGTGCCCCCAGGAAGCATTTCCTCCTTATAGATGTCTCACACAGCAGAACTAAAATATTACTGATGATATAAAAGATTTGCTGACACCAAAGACACACATCAAAGAAGCAAAGGCCTGCGATTGCTGTTGTTGTTTAGTCACTAAAATGTGTCCAACTCTTTTTGCAGTCTCATGGACTATAGCCTGCCAGGCTTCTCTGTCCTTGGGGATTCTCCAGACAAGAATACTGGAGTGGATTGTCATGCCCTCCTCCAGGGGATCTTCCTGACCCAGGGATCGAACCCACGTCTCCTGCATTGCAGGATAATTCTTTACCACTGAGCTGCCAGGGAAGCCCTAATAATAATTCCTATTACTTTTAAAAATTTCTAAATAAGCAATACATTTTTACACAAACAGTGAAAATGGTACCTTCTTACCTGTGTCCCCAGGAACAACCTTTTCATGTGCTGGTACATAGTCCTCTGAAATTCTTCTGTTTACATATGCTTATATAGCTGTATGATATAGAATGATATTATTCTCTATATATTATTTGCTTCTTACTCTTTTCATTCAAAAACGATCATGGGGACTTCTCTGGTGGTCCAGTGGTTAAGAATCTGCCTTCTGATGCAGGGGGCATGGGTTCAATCCCTGGCCAGGGAACACATGCCACGGGGCAACTAAGCCCTTGCACTGCAACTATTGAGCCCGAGTGCCACAACTAGAAAGAAGCCT
Organism: Redunca redunca; assembly: GCA_006410935.1. NCBI lineage: Eukaryota > Metazoa > Chordata > Mammalia > Artiodactyla > Bovidae > Redunca > Redunca redunca. The sequence goes on along the minus strand of SJYQ01001064.1, from coordinate 73,862 downwards.
GTGAGCCACAAGGAAAGATCCTACATGCCACAACCAAAAATAAATAAATATTTTCTAAATGATTATGGACATCTTTCCATGTATCCATCTTCCATGTAACACTGACCCCTTTCTTTCTCTCTCTTCCTTTTTCTTCTTTCTTTCTTTTTATGGCTATGTAGTATGTCATAGTTTGGTATGGTATAATTTATTTAACTTTCCCTGATATCTGATATCTATTTGGGTTGCCTACACTTTTATAATTTTTAAAAAGTCTGGACAGAAAATATTTGAGGAAATTAGATGAAATTTTCTAACAAGATTGATTCCTAAGAACAAAATTTCTGGGACAAAGAATATTTGCAATTAAGATAAGATTTTCAAAGTGAATAATATCAAATGTCTACATGAACATTAGAAAAAGATCTGTGAGAAAATTTAAAAGTCCACAAGAATGATTCTTATGAACATTTACAGATATTTGTGGATGCAATTTTGATTTAAAAAATTTAAATAAAGGATGCGTAATAATGAAGTGTATGCAACCATTAAAAACTGAAAAAATGGAGTAAATAACTTGAAAATCAAGTCCTGTTACCATTCCAATATTTTTTCACTCTCATAATCTACTTTGCTCTTAAAAACCTATAGTTTTCATAAATCTTTAAGGTTTCATTTCTAAATGTGAGAATAACTTTTAAATATAGAATATATCCTTGAATATAGTATTACCACAAATCAAGAATACTATATTTATATTTTGGAGATACAGAATAGTATAAACTATATTTGAGAACATTTCTTTGAGATGATTCACAATATTTGTGTTAATTTTATCTGAAGAAAAACATTATATTGAAGTTGTTACCAAGTCTGCTTAGTGAAGTGAGTGAAGTCACTCAGTCATGTCCGACTCTTTTTGACCCGTGGACTGTAGCCCACCAAGCTCCTCCGTCCATTAAGATGCCTAAAATATCAAGTATTCTAGAAAATAATTACTGGGATTTCTACAGAAAGCATTTAATTTTTACTGTAGCTACTATGATAGTTCACACGTTATATTTATTTAAAATTATAACCTTGCTGAAATGTAAATTTTCTTTCTTGAAAATTTTTTTACCACTCCCAGTTTCAACCACTCAAATCATCAAAAATTGGTTTCATTTTTTTAAAGCAAGAACTATAGAAATGGCATATGATGAAAAGATTTTAACGACTGTTAATGAGAATAAAGAAATTGTGTGGTTTATTTTTCAAGTGTGTGCACGCACTCACACACAGTAGAGGAGTTGAAAGGAGAGAAAAAAGAGTAAAAGTTCATTGGAACCTGGTGATTTATAGGGAGAGGCCCAGGGGGCTCACATAAAAACCAAAGGGGAGAAGTGGTCGGACATTGAGTCAAATCTCCATTCACATGTTGTGTAATAAAAGGCCGACTGTAGCCTTTCAGCCTTGCTTCTAGTCATAGACAATGGCAATTGCAGAGCAAGACTAATAACAGGATTTAGCATAAATCCACCACAGGAAGTGAACAGTTGTACTGGCAAATAATTAGCCAGGAAACATTTTATAGCAGCATCAGGATGCATCCGTGAGCTTTCAAACTCTCAATGCATTTGTGATCATGAAAACATAATTAGTTCTCAGTGATTGTAATTTTGTGTGTGTGTTTGTTGTAGGATGGTTCTTTCCCCCGCTCCTTTCTTTTTACAAGCAGGCCTTCTTTTTCCTGTCCTAATTTAGCAGCCCCAGAGAGGGTTTTGAAGTCTCCAGGGAGGGGTTTAGAATGTTCTCTTTTTTTCCTGCTGATGCTTTTTTATTGCAAGGTGGATGGTGTTTATTTTGCGCGGCTAACAAGTGAGTTCAAAGCAACGCATTGCTCTTGAACTCCTGCCAGACTCCCAAGGCTGAAAGCCCCCCTGCTTGGTGGAGCCGACCTGTACTATCAAAGCCTGACTAATTTGCAAAGGAATGTCAAAATGACTGGTGCACCGCATTTTCCACCACCCGCTTCATTTGACACTTAAAGGAAAGCTAAGTGGGAGTGTAAAAGGAAGGAAATTCATTCAAGGCAGCACACCCAATAATGTGAATTAATTTCACAAGAAAATGGGAGCTCTTAGCTGAGGACTTCCCTTTTTCATCTTCTTTGCTCTTTCTTTGAGTGACTGTTTTAGTAAGGGCTGCTAATAAACATTATGTTTCTGTTCTCACACTCTCTGTATTAAGAGTAAATGCTGTCATTAGAGGTGGCTCTGAAATTCTTTGTGTCAGAGTGTCTGCATGAGGCCACTTCATCTGATTTAGTCACACCAGTTAAAGAGCAGCTCTGTGAAGACAAACAGTTGGTCCAGGCGAGTATTTTCCTCCTTTCAACACTCTAAAAAAAAAAAAAAATCAGATCAGAACTAAAAGATCCATGCTTATGAACAAATATAAATTGTTGCAGGAGGGAAGACTGATAAAACAGATTCCTGGATTGGGCTTTTGAAAACATAATTCAGAGATGATGCTTAGAAATTCTTTTCAGCCACATAAGACAGATTCATGCTAAAGCAAAAGTCACAAAGTCAGAAAAAACAATACAAGAAGACTTTGACTTGTTTTAGTCTGTTTTTCATTTCTGTGTACTGGTTGCCTTTTATAATCTGAAACTTTATTTAAAACTTATATTGAAAAATATAAGTGCTTCTCTCATGGTAGAGTGGGTGAGAATCCATCTGCCAGTGCAAGGGACACAAGTTCGGTCCCTGGTTTGGGAAGATTCCACATGCCGCGGGCAGCTAAAGCCTGTGCATCACAATGAATGAACCCGAGCTCTAGAGCCCCAGAGCCCCAACTACTGAGCCCATGTGTCTAGAGCTCGTGCTCCACAACAAGAGAAGGCACCACAATGAGAAGCTTGTGCACCACAACAAAGAGTGTCCCCCACTTACTGCAACTAGAGAAAGCCTTTGTGCAACAAACAAGACCCAGAGAGACCAGAAAGAAGGAAGGAAAAAGGGAAGAAAATATGACATTGGCATATTCTCCCTAAGTAAGATTATCTATGAATCACTCATTTCTCCCAGCACTGACCTTAGAACTTTATTAATGTTCATGATTGTTTTCCCAGTGAGTTTCCAGAATTTATATAAATTGCCGTCGGCATCACCTAGGTAAATAGTGGCCTCACCTTCAAAACCGTCTTCTTGCTTGAGTCTTTACCACCCTCTTCTTACCACTCCAGTACTCTTGCTTGGAAAATTCCATGGACTGAGGAGCCTGGTAGGCTACAGTCCATGGGGTTGCAAAGAGTTGGACATGACTGAGTGACTTCACTTCACTTCACTTCACTTCTTTACAATTACCCTCTACCTAACTCTGAACTCTGTATCCCAATATGCTATTAAAGCATGTGAGATAAGGGAATTCCCTGGTGGTCTAGGGGTTAGTACTCTGTGTTTTCACTGCCTTGGTCGGGGTTCAATTCTTGGTCTGGGAACTAAGTTCCCACAACCCGCCTTCCCCCACCCCCACCCCTCACCAGCAGGGGGTGGGAGGAGGCGGGAAAAAGAGAATGTAAAGCGATCTAGAGGGAGAGCTTCTGCCAGGGCCTCAGTTGCTTGGAAGCGAGTTACTAAGGAATGGTCATGCTGTAGCTCCTACAAAGTGAGTGTGTGTCAAACTGCGAACCATGCTGCTAATGGAGGAGGGTGGAGTCGGAGAAACCCAGGTTTGGATTATAACTGAAGTACTTACTAGTGAAGTGAGCAAGACTAATTAATTCAGCTTTCAAAGTCTTAGCTTCCTCCTGTACACTGAGGCTAATAATAGCACCTACCTTGTGGTTTATTGCTCTCAGAGCTGTAAATGTCAAATAGTAAGCACTCAAGAAATGCTAGCTATTGCAAAACCATAGCAGCTTGGAAATGACATGCTGCCAGAATCAGGAGTCTCCTTAAGTGGGCTTAAAAAATAAGAATCACCTTATAGGAACAGGAATATAGAAATGAGCCAGGATCCGGGTTTGGTATACGGAGTCTTCAATTCAGTCTTGGCAATGCTCTCGGCTCTCTTCTCTGAGTTAGTTTTGTCCTCCTTGTGGCTCCCTTCATGGTGGCAAAATAGCTGCCAATGACAACTGGGATAACCATCTTCTTTGCTCAAGTCCAGCAGAAGAGACTGAAGAAGGAAAGAACTTCCTCAACCATGAAATAAAACTCCCTGCAGCATGACTGGGACACCATCAGTTCTGTATCCATCACATGTGACATGAGGGCAGTCACCAAGTGCCCTAAATACCTTAAGCCTAGTTTCCTGGTTCAGCTTAGTTTCTATCAAGGTGGGAGAGACATCAAAGATACTACACTAGAAAGAAATCCAGTAATTCATTCAGCAAATGTTTTAAGTACCTATACTGAAAGGCTAAAATTGAGGGCCAGTTTCTTCTGATTTCAAAGTCTGAAGGCACCATTTACTGTGTCTCTTCTTCATCAGTTAATACTACCTTTCTGACGGAACTTTTAAAGTTAGATAAATTAAAACCTGTAAAGTACCGCAAATTGCCTTATACTTACTGAGAGTAGAATAGCTGTTAGCTTTTCTTATTACCTTGTACTGGGCCCTACGCTGTGTTTTCTTTCACATGTTGTCATCATGAAATTTAACTTTCTAGTTATTGCTGTTGTTTAGTTGCTAAGTTGTGTCTGACTCTTGGCAACCTACAGCACACCAGGCTTCCCCGCACTTCACTATCTCCTGGAGCTTGCTCAAACTTAGGTCCATTGAGTCAATGGTGCCATCCAATCAACTCATCCTTGGTTGCCCCCTTCTCCTCTTGCCCTTGATCATTCCCAGCATCAGGGTCTTTTCCAATGAGTCGGCTCTTTGTATCACTTGGCCAAAATATTGGAGTTTCAGCTTCAGCATCAGTCCTTCCAATGAATATTCAGGATTGATTTCCTTTAGGATTGACCGGTTTGATCTCCTTGCAGTCCAAGGGACTCTCAAGAATCTTCTCCACAGTTTGAAAGCATCAATTCTTTAGCACTCAGCCTTCTTTATGGTCCAACTCTCACATCCATACATGACTACTGGAAAAACTATAGCTTTGATTAGATGAACCTTTGTTGGCAAAGTAACGTCTCTGGTTTTTAACAGGCTGTCTAGTTTGGTCATAGCTTTTCTTCCAAGGAACAATTATCTTTTAATTTCAAGACTGCAGAAACTGTCTGCAGTGATTTTTGGAGCCCAAGAAAATAAGATCTGCTACTGTTTCCATTGTTTCCCCATCTATTTGCCATGAAGTGATGGGTCCTATCTAGTAGACGGACATAAGGCCTATAAATAAATAAGCAGAATAAAGTGTTGCAATGGCATAATTAAATTTTGGCCATGCACTTAAGGGTCAGAGGGAAAAGCAATCAATTGGTTTAGATCAATTTAGGGGGTAACCTTTGATTTGAGACTTAAATGAAGATTAGGTATCTGCTGGGTAAGTTAGGGCATGGAAAAAGGCATTTTAAGCAGAGGATGTTACATGAACAAAAACATAAAGATGTGAATAGAAAGGGATCTTAGGGCGACTGAGTATTAAAGCTGAGGGAAGAGGAAGGAAGATAGGGGGAAAAGGCTGTAAAAGGTGTAACTGGAAGGACACACTAAGGGACTGTGTCTTAGGTGTTTTGCTAAAGAGATTGTCATCTACCACCACTCTCCTTTATCCTTAAATACCAGGAAACTGAGGGAATTTTTAAAGCAGAAATGTGACCCAGTCATATTTGTATAAAGAAAAATTCAGTATGGATGGAGTTTTGTGACCACGCTTAGGGAATAGAGAGAATAGGGTGCTACTAAAATTTCAAGTAAGTGATGGTGGTAGTTTGGACTACTCAGGAGGTAAAATCAACCATTAATGACAGATTAGATAAGGATGGTGGAGAAGGAAATGGCACCCCACTCCAGTATTCTTGCCTGGAAAATCCCATGGACGGTGGAGCCTGGTAGGCTGCAGTCCATGGGGTCGCTAGGAGTCAGACACGACTGAGCAACTTCACTTTCACTTTTCACTTTCATGCATTGGAGAAGGAAATGGCAACCCACTCCAGTGTTCTTGCCTGGAGAATCCCAGGGATGGGGGAGCCTGGTGGGCTGCCGTCTATGGGGTCGCACAGAGTCGGACACGACTGAAATGACTTAGCAGCAGCAGATAAGGATGGGGGAGAAGGGGCTAAGAATGATGCCCAAGTGATACTGAAAAGGAATAAGATCGGAAGATCAAAATGTCATTTTGGAGCCATGTTGAATTTTTGGTGCCTTTGGGAACCAAATGAGCTTTCCAGGTGGATCCAGTGATAAAGAATCTGCATGCCAGTGCAGAAGACAAGAGAGACTTAGGTTTGATCTGTGGGTGGGGAAGATCCCTTGGAGGAGAGCGTGGCAACCCACTCCAGTATTCTTGCGTGGAAAATTCCACGGAGAGGAACCTGGCTGGCTACAGTCCATGGGGCTACACAGAGTCAGACACGAGCGGAGATGTCAAATAGACAATCAAGTGATGGCAAATACACCCATATCAAATAAAAGCCTGAAACTCAAAAGAGAGGTCTGGGCCAGAAACATGTTTGTGAGTCAAATTTTCCATAGCTGGTAGTTGAATTCTTAACACATAGTCAAAAGAGCAGGGGAGAGAAAGGAGTGTGAGGCAAGAAAGGTATCTACACTGAGGAACTAAAAGTTTTAATTAATGGTGAGTAGAAGAGAGTGAATCTGTTAAAGGTCAGTAAAGGAGCAGCTAGAGAGGTATGAGAAATATGAGGAGAGGGTCATCCAAGGGCAGTTAGAAGCAGTTAGGTTAACAGAACTTTGAAGACTATCAACAGAAAAACATGGAGGAATTACCATTAGACCTTTATAGAATTCCAGAAACAAGAGAATTTAGACAAGAATTTCTTCAAAGCACTTTAGATGGATAGCTCATTTAATTCTCCAGCCATTCTAGGAAAATTACATTTGCAAGCATGAGCTCCACTCTACAGAAGAGAAAACTGATCTCCAGAGAATTAAATCACTTGCCCATGATCACAGTTTCTAAGACAGAATTTAGCCCCAGCCACATCTAACTCTAGAGTCTGCAGTTATTGTTTCTCTGTTACTGCAAAGAATCCTATGATGTGTGCACTAAGGTTTTGGTGACCTTTGCCATAATGTCTTCTCTGCTGACTTACAGGCAGAAGCTTAGGGTATAATGTGTTTAAAAAAAAAAAAAGAAAAAGCTCAGGCAGCAAAGAAATGAAGACAGTGACCAATTTTAACAGCTAACAAAAGGAAACATCACAAAAGATTGGAATGTTATTAAGTATAGTAAGAAATGATAGTGTGATGAAATATAAAAAAGCTGTTAAGTTTAAGCTTTTTTGAAGGAAGCTACCTGACTCAGATTCACTTTGTAATGTGTGTGTGAGTTGCTCAGTAGTGTCTGACTCTTTCCAACTCCCTGAACTATAGCCCCCCAGGGCTATGTCCTCTGTCCATGGTCCAGGCCAAAATACTAGAGTGGGTAGCCATTCCCTTCTCAGGGGATCTTCCCAACCAAGGGATCAAACCTGAGTCTCCTGAACTGAAGTCAGATTCTTTCCCATCTGAGTCCTCTTACTAATACCAAAATGAAAAAGTAGAATAAAAATGACATATATGAAGTGACCCCAATTATTAAAAACCATTTTGTATGAAAGAAATTCCATGATATGTCAAAAATTATTGTTTGAGTGGAAAATTTTTGAGTGATTTCTTATATTCTTCAAATGTGTATATAACTTCTAATTTTCTACAGTGAATATGTACAATTTTTATAATCAGAGTGATGAAAGTTACTTTGCCAATTTCTTTTTATTGAAGTTCTATGTTAATTTTCTATATTTTATACTTTATTTGATCCTTGTAAAGATGTCCTTGAGATTAATTAGGAAAAAATGTTTTTCTATTCAGTTTATGAAGAGTAAAAATTTCCTATTTTTTTCTATGACACATTTATTTCAGGAAATAGTTAATATTATTTAAAATTCACCAGTTACAACTTAAGCATAAGCTCTGTTTAAAGTTCACATAGATGCAATAGCTCATCTTTACTATGTAGAATAAAGTGTGATTGTGAATATTAGGTAAAGTCTGATTTCACTGTCTCTCATCAATTAAATTCCCTTGGCTTAAGTTTACTTAGTGATAAAGAGTGCCTGTAGAGTTGTTTTCCCAGCCCTCTTCCAAATATACTTATTCCTTTAAACCATTGCAGGGGCTGTTTCTCTCAAGATTTTAGCTTCTTGGGGAAGAATGAACATTTCTACATATAGTTCCAAAAGACAAACCCTGGTGTAAATTGGTCTCTTCACAGGAATCGAATACCTAATTTAGTCATTGTTTTCATATATACTCATCTGCAGAATTTTACTGAATTTATTCTTGCCATATTCAATTCAGCAAACAGTTATTAAATGCCTTTTATGTGTCAGCAGTGGAATAACAAGATGAAAAAGGCAATGGATTATCTTTTTAAAAGCTCACACACATGTCAGCAAATGTGAACACATACGTAGAAGTACACACACACACAGTTGAATTGGGAATGGTGAGAAGTCAGGAGCCAGGGGAAACTTCAAAATGTAGAATGGCTCCACGTGATTCTTGGCAGCTGAATAGTAGCTCATCATGCAAACAAGGTCATTAGGGATATTTTAGTGAGTTCAAGATCATGAGCAAGGATGTTAGATATGTAAAAATGCATGATGTGTGCAGGAGATGGTGGTGAGATCTTCCCTTGTGGGCACAAGGGAAGATGTTACATGAGGTACACACCCCTCATCGTTTCGTGTTACAAAGTGAGGTTTATACACTGTGAGCAGTGAAAATGAATTACTAGTCTTTAATACCAAATCAGATGATTATAAATTCGATTTTTATCATGGAAAGAAAATTCTGGTGGCACTAGAGGAAACTGGGAATGATGCTGAAAACTCAGCTTCTCTGTATACCAGTGCTGAATCGAATCTCAGAGACAAGTTTTGGGTGAAGTAGAAAGGATAGCTTTACTAAGTTGCCAGGCAAAGGGAGCCACAGCAGGCTAATGCCCTCAAAATGTATGTCCCAACAGAGAAGTTTCATAGTAATTGTTCAAAGAGGGCATGATCTGATGGACATTCTTCTGATGGGTTGATTGGTGGTGAGGTAAGTAGGAGTCAGCAGCATCAACCTTCAGGTCCAACTGAGGTAAGCATCCCTCATAGTTTCATGTTACAAAGGGGTATATATGCTTGTGAGCAGTCTGCCATCATTAACTTCCCCCACCTAGAGGGCTTCTCTGGTGGCTCAGCTGGTAAAGAATCTGCCTGCAATGCAGGAGACCTGGGTTCCATCCCTGGGTTGGGAAGATCCCTTGGAGAAGGGAAAGGCTACCCACTCCAGTATTCTGGCCCGGAGAATTCCATGGACTGTATAGTCCAGGGGGTCCCAAAGAGTCAGACATGACTGATTGACTTTCACTTCACTTCTCCCATCTGGAGGGGGTCTCAGTATCTTCAAAGCAGCTCAAAGATATTGTGTGTACCCACTGATGGGGAACCAGGACCTTGCCCCATTGCTGCTCTAGACTGCTTGTTTCTCCCTAGTCTTGCATCCCCTCCCTTCCCTAATTAACAACTGCTTGAATCTGCCCACTGGAACTCAGGGAAGGTCATGGAGGCTGAATGAAAGCTGTGGCCTATAATCAAAGGAAGGAGGGACACAGAAAGGCTTTGTGCTCAGGAGCCCCACAGAGCCCTGCTGGGTATCAGAAATGGAGTTTTCCCAAGACTCTAGGAGAAACAGATAGTAAAGATCTGAATGAGGTTCCTGACATGGAATAATGTAATAAAAGGGACCCCTTTGAAAGACGTTTCTTTGGATGAATAAGGGCAAGGGAGAAGTTAAGGGTGGCACTGCTCTCTTCTCAGAGAAAATCGCCACTCACAGGGTCAGCTGCCATACATCGGTTGATATCTCCCAGACATACATCTACAGAACAGACATATTGCCCAGCATCTGACTGTTATAACCATAACAGTCCCATTAGCGCTTCAAAGTCGGCAGGTTGGATTTGAGTAGAAATTGTAAACTTCCCCTCTCAACACATTTCTCATCTCTGCTCTGTTGCTCAAAAGGTAGCCCCTCCCAGGGATTATTTGTGAGTCCTTTCTCTTACCTCCACCCATCCTCTTAATCACCAAGTCTGGTTGAGTTTCATCCTTGAAATTTTTTTCCCCCCAAATCTGTCCTTGTTTTTCTGTCAATATTGTCACTACCTCCGAGTCATTCATTTCCTTAAACACAACTACCTTTGCTCCTTTCAATTCATTAAAAAAAAAATCCTGCCAATTAAATCTCCTAAGGATTCATTTTCATTTCACCTGTTTCAGGCCATCATCATTTCTCATTATCATTTAGTACTTTATTGCTTTGGAACTGAACTGACCAGTTCAGTTCCTCAGCAGTTTTCACCTGGTCTGCTAAGGCACCCAAAGCTGGCTTCTCTGCTTTTCATTCTGTTCTTCTTCCACTCCTTCCCCCAAGCAAGCCATCAAAAAACAGATATGCCTGCATCACGCTTCTGCTTATGACGTTCCCCTGTCTCTGTCACATACACCATGAAGGTCTCAAGCTTTAACAGGGCTGATCGTGCCCTCTAAACAGCCTCCACCTCCTCCTTCCCACCACCAACTCCCACCACTCCTGGTTTCAGTAAGTAGCTCCTAATTACATACATGAGCATAACCATAAATACAAGTTACCGAAATCAAGGCTATTTAGTCATTTCCCGTTCTTTTATGCACAACCTGTGGTTCTTCAATACCTCTAATTATTGAATTAGAATATATTACCACATTCTCCATGTCGCAGACAGTAGTCAAGTATTCTTGGATAATGATAATTACAAATGTAATTCTTAGGGGCTCTGTATTGAGATAGTTAAACTTTGATAACATTTCCACAACTGAATTATAGAACAATTATTATGTCTCAAGCTAAATCTGATTCATTTTCAACCTTGGCAAATAATAATTAACAATAATAATGATAATCGCTACCATGTATGGAAGACTGACAATGCCCCAACTGTTCGTAGATAGATAATACATCTGCATTATCTCAACAGCTCTCTAAGTGTGTATCACTGTCCCCATTTTACAGATGAATAGATTCAATCTCAGTGAGGTTCAGATTCATCCCTAACAGTGGTCCCCAACCTTTTTGGCCCCTGAGATTGATTTCCTGGAAGATAAATTTTCCATAGACTGGGGGTGGGGGGATGGTTTTGAGATGATTCTAGTACACTGTATTTATTATGCACTTTATTTCTAATGTAATGCTGCCACCAATCTGACAGGAGGTAGTGGTCAATGGACTGGAGGTTAGGGATCCCTGTTCCCCAAAACAGTAATGTTAAAGACTGGCCCCAGGTCTCTGATTCGAAGGCTCATTCTCTTATCACCATGCTGCTGATGCTAAGTCGCTTCAGTCATGTCCGACTCTCTGAGACCCCATAGACGGCAGCCCACCAGGCTCCGCCATCCCTGGGATTCTCCAGGCAAGAATGGGAGTCCTGGTGTGGGTTGCCATTTCCTTCTCCAATGCATGAAAGTGAAATGTGAAAGTGAAGTCGCTCAGTCATGTCTGACTCTTAGCGACCCCATGGACTGCAGCCTACCAGGCTCCTCTGTCCATGGGATTTTCCAGGCAAGAGTACTGGAGTGGGGTGCCATTGCCTTCTCCGCTTATCACCATGAGATACTATTTAATAAATGTGTTAATTATAACAAATTAATGTTATCTTTAATCCTATGCTTAAGTGTATGCTTTGTTTTCACCTCTTTTGTGTGAAATAGTTGTCCAATACTAAAACATTTCCAGAACTTTCAAAGGATGGTAACATCTGTAACTGCACTTGGCAGTTCAGAAACTCCTCGTAAATTAATGGCATATTAAAGAACAATCTTAAACATACCTAAGAATCTGCCCATGCCAAGCCTTATATAAGCCTCAGACTGTTACAAACTTCCTCAGGGAAGACTTTTTCAGGAAAGTACACTTTAGGTTAGGACCCCTGATCCCTGCCTTTCCTCACTTAGTCCTCCTTTTTTATTATACCATTTAATGGAGTCTAAGTGAACTCCGGGAGATGGTGATGGACAGGGAGGCCTGGCGTGCTGCGATTCATGGGGTCTCAAAGAGTCGGATATGATTGAGCGACTGAACTGAACCGAATGGACGTGAGTTTGAGCAAGCTCTAGGAAATAAGGAAGGACAGGCAAGCCTGGAGTGATGTAGTCCATGAGGTCACAAAGAGTTGGACCCGAGAACTGAACTAACAGTTATAATTTAATGTTTGTCTATAATCATTTATTCAGGAAAATCTCCCGTAGAGAGATTAAGAGGAGAGAATTGGTCAGCCTTCTTTACATTGTCTCCTGTCGTCTCACCCTATGCCTGGCACAGCACATGTGCTTTTGCATTTATCAGATAAATGGATGCATGTACAAAAGTGGCAAGAAATACAGATGTGGGAGCATACTTTTACTGCAGGCATCATCAAATATAAATTTCAGGAATTGAGGAATGGGAGTTGTTGAGAGAGGTAAAAATCCAGTTCTAAAGGACCATGGGTGCTATGCTGAGAAGTTAAAAACAATACAAAAAGTTCAATGACTAACACAGTCGATTGAGTTTAACAGTCTTGTGATGGAAAATAGTAGATCATCAATTTTATTACTGTAAGTTTCCAGTTAAATGAGCTTTTTTCAATAGCATGACTGAACAATGTAGAAAATTCTCCTGATAATTATCACATATTTTTTCACTTACTGCTTTGTAGATTAAACCTTAACCACACTGAAGTTCTCAGACACCCATTCACCTTGCTTTCCCATACAACTTTTCCAAATCTCTATACTCATGGCATAAAGAGACTTTGTAGTCACAACTCTGTACTTACAGTTCCTAGTTTGGCTGAGGAGACAGGGAAGAGAGGGTGATCAAAAATCACAGAGAACACATTCCATTCTCTACCTGAGTGGTGTCCTAGTTCAGTGTAGAGATGAACAATGGCACATGGACAGCAGGTCTCATTTTCTGTGCTTAAAAGACTAGCTTGTCATGAATTGAAAAATATAGAATCCAGTAACATAATTTTCTTAACTTGTAAATTTTTATCATAATGTAGGAAACAATGATTATGGGAAAAGAAACTTATGAGGAATGTGAGATTCTCATGTGAAAAATGTATAGCCACAACATTATGTATATGATCTACGGCAAGTCAGTTGTTTCCCAGGGCCTCTGTTGACTTAGTTTTATAATATCTGATTGCCTTTTGTGGTAGCCAATCTCCTCGATGACACCCAGTGATTTTTACCTATTTGTATTCATACTCATATGTAGTCCCCTCTTACATTATACCTGGGCAGGTCTGTGAATAGCAGCATACAGCAGAAGTAATGGTATATCATGTCTGAGGTCAGGTTATAAGTTCAGTTCAGTTCAGTCGCTCAGTCATGTCCAACTCTTTGCGACCCCATGAATCTCAGCACGCCAGGCCTCCCTGTCCATCACCATCTCCCAGAGTTCACTCAGACCCACATCCATCGAGTCCGTGACGCCATCCAGCCATCTCATCCTCTGTCGTCCCCTTCTCCTCCTGCCCCCAATCCCCAACCCCAGTATCAGAGTCTTTTCCAATGAGTCAACTCTTCGCATGAGGTGGCCAAAGTACTGGAGTTNGTTGAGCTTTAAGCCAACTTTTTCACTCTCCTCTTTCACTTTCATTAAGAGGCTTTTTAGCTCCTCTTCACTTTCTGCCATAAGGATGGTGTCATCTGCATATCTGAGGTTATTGATATTTCTCCTGGCAATCTTGATTCCAGCTTGTGTTTCTTCCAGTCTAGCATCCAGTCTTCTTTCTCTTTCTCTTCTTTTTCATCTCTCCCTCTCTCTCATCCTCTATCTTTCTCCTGGAATAAGCCAGTTGCCATGAGCTCATGAGCTCTGACTCTGTCTGTAGGGAGACTCACATGGCAAGAGACTGAAGTCTCTGGGCAACAGTCAGGAAGTGATGCCTGCAGATAACCATGTAACTGAACTTCGGATTAGACACTTCAACCAGTGAAGTCTTGAGATGGCTACAACCCTAGCAGATATCTTGACTGTAATCTCTAGATAGACCCTGAGCCAGAACTTAGCCAGGTAAACTGCTTCCAGATTCCAGACCCTGAGAAATTATGAGCTCTTAAATGGTTTAAGCTGCTAAGGTTGAGGATAATTTCTTACACAGCACCTACTTCAGCAAACTGTTATAAGTTTGCTGAATAACTTATTAATTTCTTAAAGAAAATACTCCCCCCCAAAATGATTTAAAAAGTACTATCCAAAGGTCAATGTATTATCATGGGTAATTCCATCTCCCACTAACTAACTCTAATAATAGAATTCCTCAAGTGTCTAAAGAGAAATTTCAGCCTAACAAATTCAGCTATGAAATCCTCAAATCTTGGTAAAATGAAAGATATCTGAAGTATCACAAGCTGTGTTCACTACTACGGATAATCCATAATTCACTTTGTCCGTCTTTCACAGTGAAAATTGAACTGTAGTCATTTGTTTTCTTAGAAACAAAACAAACAAACAAACAAAATGCTTACTAGTCTTCACTAAAGGGTTATTACTCTTTGGCACTAGGAAGATAATAATCCTACTGGGATAAAAAAAAATACAAAATTACATTTGTAATTTTAGCACTCAATTTAAAATAGATCCAATGCGTGACCATGACATATGCATAGCTAGATATACTCCCCAAGAAATATTTATCTTTTAGGATGCTAACATTTTGGCATGGTTCTTTCAAACTGAAGCTGATAATACCTCTAACAGTCTGTTGAAAAACAAATAAATAAGTCATATCATTATCTAAAGTAACTTTAGGATGAGAAATTATGAAAACAACAGTTGATGCTTTGTAGCTTTAAATTCTGGATTAATATATTTAAGAAATGACTTGAGCTCCAGGATTAATATAATTCTGAAAGTAGTTAAAAGAAAACTATTCCTGGCAATTGATGCTCTACAATAATATATGCCTCATTTATGACTCATTTTCCACATGAAAAAAGTTTTGACAAATACATTTGTTAGAAGCAAAATGTAATAAATAAGCCAAAGAAATAAAAGTGTGTTGCTACTGCTGCTGCTGCTAAGTCGCTTCAGTCGTGTCTGACTCTGTGCAACCCCATAGACGGCAGCCCACCAGGCTGCCCCATCCCTGGGATTCTCCAGGCAAGAATGGGAGTCCTGGAGTGGGTTGCCATTTCCTTCTCCAATGCATGAAAGAGAAAAATGAAAAGTGAAAATGAAGTCGCTCAGTCATGTCTGACTCTTAGCGACCCCATGGACTGCAGCCCACCAGGCTGCTCTCTCCATGGGATCTTCCAGGAAAGAGTACTGGAGTGGGTTGCCATTGCCTTCTCTGAAAAGTACGTTATAAAGTTATAAAACACCATATAAATAATAGGTACTATAATATTGGCAATGTTATTATGAAAGCAAACCATAAAATGGCATTTGGGGAAAAATGTGGACAGTGAGAAAATAAAAGCTACATAAAAGAAGGAGGGAGGAAATTTAGACTCAGTCATGTCAAAAACAATGTCCTTCTTAACCACTGAAAAAAAGCATTTCCATTAGGACAGATTTAAATGGTTTAACATTGGAAGACCATAATCTTCAGAAGGGTGGAAATCTAAGGAAAGATCTGTGAATAATAAAGGAATTGAAAATAGAATAAAGGGCAGATGGAGGACAAGGAAGAAAAAAAGTAAGTAAAAGGATGCTTCTTAACAATATGATTTGAATTTAAAACTCAGAACATCTGCTTTTTATAAAAATCTGAGTGTATTAACTCATAATAAAGGAACATGTTGACTTGCAGCTTCAGTTGCAAGGAAGAAATGCAAAGACAAACAAGAAAAAAAAAATACCATCTTGAGGAAAATAAAGTTTTCTTTGATTCAAAAAGGAAGTTTCTTACAGACCAGTGGCAGCTGTATGTACATCTGAAATGCACTCTTCTGAAAAAATCTAAATCAAACAATCTACTCATTTATGGGAATAAAAAATTCTCTGTATCTATAAAAAGATGTTTCTTCTATATTTGATCTTCTTTTCCAATCATAGCATCATTTAAGAACTTTGCATAATAAAAAGAAAAATCTCTAATGGTAAAAACATTTAATATTTTTTAATTTGATAGGGCTCTCCAAATGTACTGTTACAAATACTTAATCCTTCTTGACTGAAAAAGAAAAATCTGGATTCCAAAATTTTTTGAACTTCCAGTTTTATTTTTCACTCAAGGCAATAAATTCTTCTTTTGGTAACAATTGCTAACAGAGTATTTCCTTTTCTGTAAAAGCAACTTTAAACTGTATTTTCTGGGAATTGTGTAACTTATTTTTGTTAATTTCTGGGAATAAAATACATTACTATAAAATTCTTTAGGTTCTGGGAAAAAACTATCTAATATAATGTTTACTTCCTGAGAATATGGTTTTGTACCTCTCAATGTAGCCAAATTCCATTACTCTCAGATTATTAGTTTTCTACATCTGGTTCTATTTATCTATGGTTTTACATCTAGTAAAATTATTATTTTCTAATTTGGTTTTACAAATCACTATGTTTACAGTATATCTGAATCCCCTTCCATATCTCATATGGTTTAGGGAAAAAAAAAAAAAGAGCTTTCCTAGGATTTGAATATTTTGTGACCACACTATTTCTCACGTGCATCAGGTTAACATAAACTGGGAAAAGAGGATCTGGGTAGAAGAAGATTGCAGAAGAAGGTCCTAACGGAGCCATTGAATCCATCAATTGCAGGGGCGGAAGGGTTTTATAGTTCTCCGTTGTCATCATTTCAGCCAAGCCTACAAATTTCCATCCCTACCCCAAGTACTGCACTGGCTTGAATTGTCTATTTCACTGTCCAAATCATTGGCTACCTGCCAAAACACTACTTTGGCTTTAGAAAGAGCTCCTTAAATGAAGTGGAGGGATAAGACAATTATAGAGATATTTCAGTCCAAACAAATGCATTGAGAAAAACCTGCCTTTTCTGATTTTATCAGGATTGGTATCCTCTACGTGGATGCAACTCATTGCATAATTGTACTTTGCATCTACAGACACTTCCTTTGTGTAGACAGGAACTGACTTCATCTTGATTTCTAATCCTAAGCAGTTCTGAGTTTAGTTGCCTCCTACCAAGTTTTTAGAGGCATGTCTATGCTAACATATGATAGAGATATCTTTTCTATTATCTTCATAACTCTTTGTGAAGCATTTGATGAAATGGTTTTTTAAAGCTTGGTTGACCATGACAAAGGTCAGTTATTTTATTTGTATTGTGTATAGCTCATACACAATTCTTTGTGAGAGAATTTAGCATTCCATCTAAACAATATTTAATGAGAGCATATTCTGAATTCATGTGTGTATGTGTATATGCTTGGAGTGATACAACTGATGTTTATTTTCCAACCTCTGTTTTCATCAGTGAAGGGAAGTCAATGGTTATTTAAAAATGAAAATTGTCTAGATATATCAACAATTTTGTAAACATGGAAATAAGACAGAAACAAAATTACATATGTAAAACATAAGAATTCCACATAAGTCTCCCAGAGAATATATTAACCAATCATA